>JAGDQP010005627.1:61307-76999 GCA_022664845.1 Lepisma saccharinum
AACTTTCACTGCATGGGCTGGATAGGATTATTCGTCTCTAACAAACAACTAAGTATTCTATCAATATGCTGAAGAGAATCGGTATGTAAAATACAACTATTAAGGTGCCCTCACGTTAAACAGTCTGAAGTTAGTTTCGAGATGACTTTTGCCATGTTCACTTACCAATGAGTGTAAAGTTTTTCTAAATAAAATTTTTGAGCTTTTAGATTAATTTCATTGAATTTAAATGCGATCGGTGTTTGATCAGCTAGAGATCCTTAGTGGCACAAGTGTGTAGGTACCTTCACAGCTTCTACGGTTCAGTGGTTTGAGAATACTAGGTTATTGTTGTATGACCAACGAGGTTTAGTTGCAGGCTTCCGGGGTGATATAGCGGTTAAGGTTTTGTGGAGGTGTATAAAACACCTTAAAACGAAACTCTGATATTGTAGTAGTGTTGTGAATTCCAACCTGCGATGCCAGGGGTTTGGGGCCCCGGGGTCCACCTGGTCTAATAGTTACTGTTTTTTGTGCGTCCGAGTGTTGCGGAGTAGTGAGTTACCAATACAGGCTTGGTAGTGAGTACCTTCCCTGTTGAGTAAATAGTGTTATTTTTAATATCGGATTATGTCAGCCACCATATTTACTGTAACTACCTACACATGACATTTTAACTCAGTGATTCTGCCAGACCCTCTGTGAGGGTTGTCCCTCAAATTCTCGCCCGTACACCAACTTTAAAATTATTTTTGTCAAAAATAGATAGAAATCATCGAAAACTCCACTTCCACTCTACCAATTTTGACTTTACCCTTCCCATGTGAAAATAAAATCTCTGTTGTAACTACACATTGCAATTTTCTATATCCATTTCAATATTCATAAGACACAAAGCAAGTTCATCGTAGTTGATATCCATAATTTACATAATATTCTTTTAATTTTAGATGTTGGAAAAGTTAAAAAATACTGCGAGGAACGTGAAGATAAGGAAAAAGCTCAGTGCAGGACCAAATGTTCCTGTAAAATTAGCCAACGAAATTCTAGCACAAGTGGAGGTGATTGTTCCACACCTGGATGCATGTCTTAAAAATAAATTTAATTCTGCATTTTATAGGGATAAAACTTCAGAATCAGAAGGCATTGTTGCTCATGACGTGTTCATATTGTCCTACGGTGAGATAATTACACTTTCACCAACGTGTGTATAACATTTATAGAAGATATTTGTTAATTACTGCAATAGCTTGATCACGCCTAACATTAAAAAGAGTTTTCGTAATGTTTAACATTCGATATTTTCTCTTCCTTGTTTTATCTGTTTGGGTGATCCACATTGTAACGCACTGTAGAAAGACTTATTTTTGGTTTAATAAATTGTCAATGCGTAAAAAAAAATCTGTTGTTAGGTTATGAATTAAAAATACTGAAAACACGCCAAGCACGAGCGAGATGTACCAGTGGTCGTCCCTCCTGTAAACAGCGCTATTAGAGGCACGAGACCAAAACAAGTTCCATGAGAGAAGCGTTGAGGGTTCGAGTCCTGCTCACGTCAGCCATCTTAAATCTGGTTTTCTAGGTGTTTCCTCAGTCGCAAAAGACCAATGCTAATACTTTCAATCGAAGCCCTAATTAAAACATTCCCCTTCATACCCGGAAAGTGTTATCCGAGGAACGTCATCCCTCAAACTTCTCACTTCCAGCTGTACCTGTCAGTTCCAGTCCGTATTGTATTTTTTTTAAAAAAGTAAATTAATTGAGTGATCTTAGTGTGTCTTTGTATGAAATATTTAAAAAAAATGACCTATAGGCATCTCAGGCTCAGACCAAAATAGCATTGGAGAGATGATATTGGAAGGTAGACCTGGGCCTAGTTAGTAGGTATCATCCCGTTACATTTGCTTGATATGACTTAATAAAAACACGGAAAATATTCTTGATAAGTTCAACTGAATCTGTATTGCTTTTACTAAGAATTTCCTTAGTTTTATCAGGTGAATATTTGGATGGTGCGTATATAAAATACTAGAGAGAGAGAGAGGATGAGGAGATAACGGTGAGGTTTTCAGAGCCGAGAAAACTCTTTATCATTGCACGTAATCATTATTTAAATATGCAAATAAACTTGACATTTTGTTGCAGTTAGCTGTGTAAATGCAAAGAAAAATATGTCTACAAAATTGTAATAAAAACATCTTAAGACGTATCTAGTTACAGGGGCGCAAAATATACTTAGGTATTCGGCGTCTTTGCAAAAACAATAAAAAAATCGTAAAAGGTGTTTTATTACTGCTTTCCTTACTGGTTATTACACTTTAAGAAGTTTCTGTTATTTTCTTCTTGACCAGAAACAAAGTGGAAAAAAATAATAATAATTTTTGTGTATTAGTCCAACTGTAATTACAAAGATCTACAAATTACAAGAAGCAAAACTTCCCTTCCAAATAATTAGAAAAGAGCATTTTTGTCTATCAAGCAATATGATGTATCCTATCAAATATCCCTACCAAAAAAAAAACGTGTTAAATAGCGTATACTCTATACTTCCGTGTTGCAAAAAAAAAAAAAAAAATGTATACCATGTAACTAATGTAAGGTTTCCTTTCACTACGCTTGTAAATGACGAGCGATCTTGTTGCTTTTAATAATGTATTTAATTTTGGGTCAAATCACCTCACTGTTCTTGATTTATCAAGCTTCTCAAGCAGTTCTTTATTAGCTTTACACTGTAAAAGGCTCTTTCACGACAAACATGGGTTATTGGTAATGTTAATACATATGAAGAGGACAGGGAAAGAAGGGGTTTCCATTTTTTTAAATTAAATTTGCACTTGCAATAAGTGTCACTCACAATAACAACTAACCGCTTGGAAAGTTTCAATCCAAAAGCCCAAATAATCTACAGGTTATAGCGGTTATCAGAACATTAAATACATGGGAGTAAACGGGAGAATTAAACTTGAAAATGCGTTTTACAAGAAATCATCCAGCTTCTTTCCCTGTACTCTTCATACTTGAACGATAAGATAAAGAGAGTTGAAAATTTTGCAGAACACACATGCCGTACAGACCTTGCAAAATTTTCAAACAGCAGGGTTGCACTCTGCTTCAGCATGATCATCACCCTCCACTTCAGTACCACCACACGAATGAATACTGACGATGCCTTCTGGTAAGGTCAGTTGTTTGTGTTACTAGTACCTCTGAATTTTTTAACTGTTACTTCAGCATTTCCATATTTATTGTCAGACAGATTTCACATATTCGTTCCTGGGCATGAGATGGAATGCTAAAAATTATTTGATTAACTTGAATCAAAACAAGTCAATGTCAGCGTACAGTGTTCCATACTGCGAGAACCTATCGTCAATTTTAGCTACAGCTGTATCCATTATAACATTGTAAATTTTAATGCAGAACAGTTCTAACATGAATATTGACGACGGCGCTTCGTCGGGGCATACATCGTCGGGTTGCTTTTTCCTTTTCCTAATATACCGTCGACGACATCAATCTAATGATTTCAGCGTTTCGCTCACAACTTTGCTGAAAATTTAGGATGCTTTATTAACTTACTCGAAGTTCTTCTGGGCTTCTTTCCGCATACTAATTGTGTTGTCTACCATATGCTCTTTTGTATAGTCCATCGTTGAACAGATTGGAAATAAACAGACAGATGCTTCAAATATCTGTACGTAAATGAAAGCAATCAGTACATTTTCATACTTCATGAAGTAATCGAAGTTTTGTTGTTTCAAAACAAGTCTTGAGTTGAATGCTGTCAGTTCTGATTCAGCAAAGGTGCACTTAGACATGGCTGCTTTGTCTGCTGAAACTTTCGAAGTGCTGGTCTCTTTTTGAAGTGTCATACTAGGGTTTACGTTCTGCATTGAAAGTTACTCCAAGATTTCAAAACTTCGATATAACTTGGTTGCAGTTTCTTTGCTCCGCCTTGTTGTGGCACCAATGGAAGGCAAGCGAATAAATTTGTTATCCCTTTCTTTCTGTTATTACCTTTACCCTTTCCTCAATATTCTTGTAAAAATCCTTGAAAGAAAAACAAGCTGCCTGCTGCATGTTTCCGAAATATAAAATGATTGGTACAGTGAGGCTTGGTCACAAACGAACAAATTTGTCTATATGAGTACTGCACAATACATAGGCATGGTTAAGATTTTCCTGCTTCTTTGTATTCTCCATGCAGTGCGTATTACTTGCTCGTCACAAATGCAATTTTCAGGAGACATTTTGTTATATTGCAGTATGTTTTGCATTTTTTCATAGAGATTTGTCTTTGGAAGACTTCATTCAAAATAAACAAGGAGCCCATCTCTAATTACGACAATCGAACATCACCGCTAATTACATTTTAGAGCACACCTTCAGATTAAAACCTGATGATTCCATGAAGGAACTTGATCTTTGAAATGGAGATATTTGAGGCTCAATCCAAGTGGGTTTTCCCGCCTTTTTCGTTTTACGTCAATTATTCAAAATTCAGTGCAGTTAAACAAAATTTAACTTCACGGATCAAAGTTCCTTTCATACTTCAGTAATGGGTACAGTTAGTTTTAAAGAAATGCTAGTAGTAACCTCAGGATTGTATGCAGGCCAGACACTTTTGGGACAGAATAATATCCCAAAAGTGTCTGCACACAATCGTGAAGTTATTACTGGCATTTATTTAAAGCTAATGGTACTCATTATTGAAGTACGAAACGAACTTTGGTCTGTGAAAGTTAAATATTGTTTACCTGTAAGGGTTTCTGAATAATTGACGTAAAACAAAAAAGGCGGGAAACCCCACTTGGATTGAGCGTTAATATGTTCCCCCTGAAACATGTGTCAGAAAGAGTAGATTTGCGATGAGTATTTGAACTTTCGTGTTAGGGAAAAAAACTGATTGATACGATGCATACCTCAGGCAGATTATGCATAGAAGTCCTGGAGGTGACGGGTTTAAGCCTGCCTGGTTCTCCTTCATTTAATTCATACTTATTTATCGACTAAGAATGCAGTTATTTTATAGGAAAATAAAATAACTGCCTTTTTCTTTAGGCATCTGTTTTTTCTTTGAAATTATCTAATTCTTTCCGCTCAGTCTTCTCTTTCGCTTTCCCCGTTATTAAAATCCAAGGCAGCTATACCACACACTCATAGTTCGTAGAAACTTGTTTAATACTTTGATTTTGGCCTCTTGCTATGTTTACAAACATTAATTGTCTGTATGTGCGAAGGACTTTCTTACATTTGCGTTATTAGCGTTTAAAATCAAACGTTCATTTCTATGCTATTTATGTGAGAAGATGATCTGGCCCGCGAAGATAGTGCTAAATTATAATGTGGCCCATGGGGAAAACAAGGTTGGGCATCACTGATTTTGCTGATAAAATGAATTACACTTTTTAGTTAACATGACAGTGGGTTACACTTGCGAAGATTTCAAAGAGTGAAACTAATTCGCAGCTAGCGGCACAGTCTGACCTTTTAAACCGGCGGCGCACCGGACAAATGCTCGGTGGGCCAGTACGTGCCTACTCAGATTCACAGTTTCGGTAATTAGACTATTATACAAACCAAATTACTTTCGACTCTTAACGTAGTCCATCAAAATCACCCTACGATATTTCTCCAATAACCAATGAAGTTGGAAAACAAAAATTTCGAAAAAGTAACGTTCTTTTTTAGAATATTCTTGAAATACGAAATTATTCTCATTTTCGTGAGTAACGTTACTGCACATGTCCACTGAGCCAGCTGACTACTTTGTCTGGACAACCTGCTTTACTGGAAATGAAACCCAAGTCAAATTGGACTGGAAATGAAGTAAAAAAAACAAACCCAATGGATGAGTGCTTTCGTCCGTCGCGTCGACTTCGTATTCATACAACACACTTATCTACTCTAGTTGGTTCGGAATCTGCTTTAAAATATACGACCAGTTCCTTGGGTGTCATCTCCAATCAATTGAAGGCAGTGCCAAACCACCATTATTTTACCTTAACCTGACTTCGGGCAGATCAGTACTTATCCCATCATCACCCGAAAGTTTCTTTAGCATCTCTTAAATATTGTTTAAAGTAAATTAATATTATTTGGAAAATTTGTAGCAGCACATTTCAGAATAACTAAATGTTTCAGGTCGAGTCGGTTCTGTGGCAAGTGGAGTCCATTGTTAGTAAATTTTCAAAATTAATTTGAAACTATGATGTCTATGGTTTTCTATTAATAAACAGTGGAACTGTATATTGAAACATTAAATATTTTGGGCACCGCTTTACCTTGGTTCTTCGTACTCCTTTACTCCACGCTACAAGTATACATACATACAAGACTGGCACAACAATCAAACAGGCAATTCAAAGTGTACCTCGGGGCCGATTTTAAATTCAACGCACTGTACTTCAGACATAAACAACATAACCTAAGATTCAACTACATCTTAACGAAATCATTGTCGACATCACTAATTTAACTTCTAATTTATTTTAAATTCAAAAAGACGAAGTCAATATATAATTACAGATCAAATAACAATGAGTGACGGGAAGGGCGTAAGCCATAGTACTGTTACAGCCTATAAAATTAATTTTATCTTATCTTAACAATGTGTGAACACATTTTCAAATTAAAAAATTTGATGGGTTCTTGAAATCAAATCAAGTAATGTGCTTCAGGCACCACTTAATCAAATAAATATCTGGCGAATCATAATCAACAAAAATCGAAATATGCATGTTTGAGCCCATAAACTGTTGTAAAAATAATATATTTTGATAAAAGTCATATTTTGGCGTATGCTTAAGAAGAGATTACTGGCGTATGCTGTAAAGCTTACACGATGATCATTTTAAATTACAATAGCTCGATAGTTGTACTTAAGCGAAAATAATTTTCGGTTAATTAAGATTTCTACTATTTGTGTTTGTCCAAAAGCACTTTTTAAACAGCAATTTCTTCACTAAAACAAAAAATCGTTTCATAATACATTTTTTAATAAGGAAAAAGTAACGCAGAAATGATCTTTGTACTAGACTGATAAAAGTGAACTTAAACGGAAAGTGTTTACGTTGACAAATAACAGTTTAAATTTGCATGCACTGATTTTACAGCATACGCCGAAAACAGAAATACCGAATTTAAGAAAAAATACTTTTTCTAAGCCCTTAATCTGATTACCCAACAAATTTACTATTATGCCTGTTTCAATCTGATGGGGATATGATTGGTATATATGTAGCTGAAGCTTGAGATAAACATCTAAAATGTCTCTTATAAGTTACAATTGTTCTCTTAACAGCATTTCTTGTGCGTAGTTGTGCTACATTGCACCTCTTCTCTCCCAAGTTAGCTGGATTTGCTATTAAAGTTTTCATGGTCACCCAAGATCCTCTATTTTGGTTTTTAAATTCATTTTCGAAGCCGCTCTCTTCGAAACCTCGAGCTTCATGGTATGATCCTGGTGTCGAAAAGTGATAGCTTGTATTTCCACTTCGAGACGACAAGCAATCTGAAATGAAATACAAACAGTAGTAATATATACAAATATAAAATATTGCAGGCATTAACAGACGAACTAAAAATATTCTAAACTTTGAAAAGATTAATGCTATATATTTGCTACAAAATTCACTGCTATAACGCGGAGCAAGCGAAGACTGGTTAGTAAAGCCACATTACACAATTCTTTCTTCTTGTACGATGTACATGACGTTTAACATGTGATAATAGTCTCACTTCATTTTCGATCCTTTTACTTTCTACTCCCATGACTTAAAAACCTTGTTTAATTCAGCAGTCCAACAGTTCCACACACATTCCAAACATTACACTTCCTGGCTACCGTAAACTCCACTTTACCTAATAACTCTGATTACAAGTAAGTCCTTTTACGTAACAAAATTCAGTTTCACCCTTGCTCTTGCAAGTTCAAGAATACTTCGAAATTAGCCTGGACGTGTTCTCCAGAATTAATGGGCCAAACCTAATTTAAGGTAAGCCTTGTCAATCGAACCAAAACCACCTTAAGTAGCTTTACTAAAGTCTAGTTGAGATCAACCCAAAAATGTAAAATTTACAGAATAAGTGTAATGTTTGCAATATGTGTGCAAGTCTTGGAAAGCAAAATATAACGAAGTTCCAAGTCAATGAAGCGTGATATTAGACTGAAACATTTAGAATTATGTGTGAATTAATCGCTACTTCCGCGTTGGGTCGAGCACACAGAGTGAATGTTAAACGTCATGTGCATCGCGTATAATGAAAATATAATCGAACCTCACTTTAACTCACCCCGTTTCGCCCCTCTACTTTGTGTCTGAGATTTTTGTTGCAAACTACGAGCCATTCATAACACGAACTTTTAAGTTTGCTTCCGCATGCCGCGGTCTTTGTATCTGTTGATGAATTCCAAGACAAAAATAATGAAAAGTAAGTTGTAGAGCAATTTTCACGGTAGTTGTATGTTCTTTATTTGATTATTGTTTTAATTTACTCATTACAAAAATATGGATCTTGTTTATGCAGTGCAGTTATAGTAGTGATATTTTTTCAGTCTTCGAATGTGCCTACTCTATTTAAAGAAAATTAGCAATTGAAGTAATGTGGTTATCGAGTTTAATCAAAAAGTAAAGATTTCTCAGTTAACTAAATGGAAATATAAAGTTTCACATCACAGGGTAGAAGTCGAGTATAACCAAGTGCCTCAATTAGTGACCGTGGAGGTTAGGTACGGTTATGTATCTTTACACTTTCGTATGTTTATTTAAAAATACTGCAAAGATACATAACCGCACCTAACCTTACCTGACCTTCACTTTCCCATGGTTACCAATTAAAGCAAAGTCTGGTTTAACCGAGTACTCGGTTAAACTCGACTTTTACCTATCACAATAATCCATTTCTAAGATACTTCATAATGTTAACATTGGTGTGTTGAAAACTAATAGTACCGGATGCTCTTTGGATACTCCCCCGGAAGAGAAATCACAATGTTCAACACATTATTTCGGATCTGATTATGAAGGACTAGAGACGTTAAGATCAGTTAAAGATGACTTAAATTAATTAATATAAGTTAAGATAATCAAATCTAACCTAATCTAATGTTCACTGTTTTCAACGATACGGGGGAGTATCTAAAGCGCAGCCAACTATCCTCCCTCAACAAAGTAGTTTTCCAGTGTAAAATTCGGTGTCGTGGGTGGGAAAAGTTCAATTTGTTATAAATTACAGTTCTCATCCTTACCTACGAGTTCCAAGGGCACTACATACAGTCGAATAGTGAATAGTCGAATATAAGTGATATCTGTCAACATTAGTATACTGGATTTAATACTCTATGTTATCCTTAGTACTTCCCTGCAGTCTTAGATCTTCCAGTACTGATATTTGTTATTCATACATCACTAATTATTATGTCATCAACTAAGTTATTTAATACTACACTTTCCGTACTTTATCAGTTTTAATAACTTTAGCCATTTACATCATTGTCTTTACCGAGTTAAGATGCTCTTTGGATACTCGCCCGAAAGACAAATCACCACGTTCAATACAATATTACAGATCTGATTTCGAAGGATTAAAGTCGTTAAGCCCAGTTAAAGATAAACTAGGTTAAGCTAATCCAATCTTACCTAACCAAACCTTCACTGTTTTGAACGATTCGTTGAAGTTTGCAGAGTAGCCCTGAACTCCCTGAAGTAAAACTCCCAATTGTCACAGATTCCATTCACCGCTACTTGAAACAATGAATCGGACCTATCGTTTACGCGTTAAACGATACTTTTTTCCACCACGCTAAAATGAGAATTGTGGACTGTACTTTGGATACTACCCTGGTTCATCACAAATAGGGTAATGTAAATTAGAACTGAAATTTATTTTCCAAACACCTTACTGAACTAATTATTTTGCCCTTCGAACTACACATAGATTTTGTTTCTGCAGAGAGGCCCAGATTCAGAAAGTACAAGACGTTTTAACTTGAATTAAAGTGCATAATTAGTGAGAAAATTCCGTAATAATATAAAGATTATAGCATATACAGGAAAACATATATTTAAAATTTCCCTTGGATAACTATGGTAGTAAATATAATTGACCTTACCTGTTCGTCTCTTCCCTTAATTTCTGCTTCAAAAATGATTATTACTTCGAGTTGAAAATTCTGCACCCATCACTTTGTACACTCTTGCTGAATTCCTTGAATCTACTTTCACAAATCCAACGTTCATCGCGTTTACCTCTTGTAAATGAATCTTTTAAATACATAAAAGAAATACAATGTAAATATTTACTATCAGTTTTCAAACTTGCAATTCCATCTTTACCAGTCGAACAATAGCAGACTCCGTCTGATTTGGACACTTGTGGCATTGACCAATGAAATACATTTATCTTTTGCGGGACATTTAGGCACTCTATCCTACAAATATGGCAGCCATAAAAATAAAAAACGGCTTCACTTTGATGACGTAAGACTCCCTCTAAGTTTTATTTGCTCTAGGAAGAAAACTGATTGGATAGAAAAAAAGTTTCCAACCACTGGTTACCAGTAACGGGTTCGTTTTACTTTATATACACCAAAGGAAGTAAAATTGGCAGGAGAAAGGTTATGTTACCAGTGTGTAGGAGTATTGAAACGCAAATTAAAGTATCTTAGAGTCATTTATGATCCAGTGTTATCAGGGTGAAATACGTAGATATACGTGGGATTATATATACATCCGCCAGGAGTAACTGAGTCTTACAAAATTTGAAACAGTCAATGAGAATGGAACCTGCTTCTGAACATAGAAAACATTTACTAGGAACGTGAGTTGAGCCATCCACTCATCAGAAGCCTTAATTTAATTTAAAACTCTAGTGGACGGAATCTGGGCCTTGGCCGGAACCTAAGAAAGCAGATTTATTGTTAGTCAGATTTTTCTAAAAAAAATAGCGCAAGATTTGAAATTACACCTCCATAGTGCTGTTACCATCCATACAAATCATTTTATTTACTTGAAATTACACCCGAGCAGATTCTTTTCTTTCTACTCTAATGTGAGTAAGGTACAAAGTTCCATGTATGTGTCGGGGCCTGTGAATGGTATTGCTCCCTGTGATTCGGTTAAGCGTTTTGTTAAATCTCAAACTATACAAGTAATCCGAAATGCATGTTAAGTAATATAAATTCAGGATACTAATTATGAACTAATAAATACATTCCTGATTACACTCACTAATTGTCCACCTTGGATGCATTTAAAAGATGTGAAGCTACTACTGATTAAATCAAAATTGAATGCTTTTAGGGAAGAAAGGTAACAGAAACGTCCTATGAATTCACCTTTCCTCCACACTAGTTCATGTGAATCCTTAATCCACAGGATCCAGTTGTGGACCATGTTTGCCTATTTGCATTGCTTGGCAGCCCACTACAGAATTTCGTTGCTTGAATGATGGCCATTCTTTTAATGAGTTATGTTTTAAAAGGAATGGCGTACTGATTCTATTTACTGCTGACATCATGTAACTAATTCATGGGATAGAGACTGGGAAAATATTCCACTCTTAGGATGTTAGGTTTCCATACAACATAACATGCAATTAGTCGACCAACGGGAAATCCTAACTCACATTTGGTAAGTTGGCACTTTTTATAAGTTTTAGAGAGTGGATCAGTCATTTACATACTTCTTTTAGAAAAACTAGTTAGTGATAGATTACATATTCTGTCATTGTACTTTCTTTTGGATAAATTTCTGAAGTGAGTAGTGCATTGTGAAGGAATTAGAGAAGAAATTATATGCAAGGGTTGGAAAATGAAGATAACTGATATTAAGTTACAAATAAAAAGGAGAATAACTATAAACCAGCTACAAGATGCTAAACATGCTGAACGCTGGAAGACCAAGGGACTTATGGCCGGTTTCACCGACCTTCCTTAAATATTAAGGAAACGTTAAGTCCATTTAACGCTTGCTTATAGCGCCAGAATGTTTCACCAACCTCCCTCAAGGTAACAGTTCCTCAAATTCACCCTTAACTCAAGGACGCAGTTTCCTCCCTTAAGTATTTAACGCGGTCTTAAATTACGTAGGAATATGGCGGACAACTATTATAGCGTATGATTTATATTTTCCTAAATACGTATCCTTGTACTTTCGGAAATAACGGTGCTTTCTTACCTAGCAATGTAAACATGATGGTCGACAATGTTTATACAAGAAATACTTAAGAGGGCTCCTCGCTCCAGCTCCCACATTTTAAACATTTTTCAAAATATTAAAAAAACTAAGAGTACTATCAAAAATGTAAATTCATAGCCCACTAGAACTTACAAGTTACTGTGAAATGCAATGGACAGCGATCTCGAAATCTTGTCGATTGATGAATACTCAGACTTCAATTAAATAATGACGTCATACATAATCTTTGAAAACGTATCACTCGCCAATGGACACGATCTCGAGATTGCTGTCCATTGCATTCCATGGTAATTCGTAAGTTCTAGTGCGCTATGAATTTACATTTTTTATTTATTTATTAGAAGTTAGCACGGATACAGCAAACGCCATTTTACACCGTTCTTGTAACAAACAATAACAACAATAAAAATAATATAACAACGAAGACTTATGCAATAGGAGATAATATCAAGTCCCCCCCCCCCCAATTCATTCTAGAGTCATATAACAAGCCTATAGAAAGTTACTTTTACTGAGGTAGAAATCTGGTGGCAAAGGAAGAGTATTGTAAAAATGTGATAATCTATTATATACAAGAGATCGCTGGACCAAACACAATCTCGATTTTGAGAGGTAGAAATGATATTGTGAACGGGAATTTTGTCTTGGTACTCTTAGGTTAAAAAGTGGAAGGAGGTCGTTGGTCCTGAGATTGCCCTGCATTATTTTATAAAGAAATTTTAAATCATTTAGTTTTCTTCGTGTGTGTATATTTTTTAAGTCAAGAGAATTCAAATGTCTACGTTAGATTAGTGTCGGAGGTTGGGTACCCTGTGTTTTACAATGCGGATAAAGAAATGCAATTTAGATAAGTTGGTTTCACAAGCCATAGACCATATAGATGAACAGTATTCAATAGTAGGAAGTACACAAGTGAGAAAGTATGACCCAAGAGCTCTGAAATCTTTAATATCGGTAAACCTGTAGAGAAATCCAAGAAGTTTGATGAGTGCTTCAGAAGTTACGAATTCAATGTGAGAAGTAAAATTGAGCTTTTCATCAAATATGATACCCAGGTCTTTGTAATGGTCTACCCATGGTATATTAGATGAGACTAATGTGTACGTACATTTTGTGTTATGGGTTTTGTGTGAGAAACGCATTGCAGCAGTTTTGCAAGGATTGACTTTCAGTGACCAATTATTGCAACACATTTCAACAGAATCTATAGCGGCTTGAAGGAAGAAAGTATCTTCTGTAGATTTAATTGTCTTAAAAATTTTGCAGTCATCAGCATAAAGAAGTACAGAGCAGGAATTATCTATCTGTTCACATAAGTCATCAATGAAGAGGGAATATAAAACTGGCCCTAAGAAGCTTCCTTGAGGGACACCTGAAAGCATGGGGAGCCACTTGGATGTGCTACCAGAGAAGACGACACGTTGTTCTCTGTCAGTCAAGTATGATGTTAGAAGCTGAAGGGAGGGGTCCGTGTATACCAAATCTGGAAGCAAGCATGTGTATAAGAAGTTTGTGATTGACAGTTTCAAATGCTTTGGAGAAGTCTAGGTATATGACGTCAAGTTCTTGTATATTTGCTAGGGCATCCGTGGCATGAGACAGTAGGACAGCTAAGTTAGTTTCACAGGATCCATTCGGTACAAAGCCATGCTGGGATGGAGAAAGAAATGGGAGGACATGATTTTGAATCCTGTCTGTGATGTTTTTTTCACAAATTAAACCGAGGGCAGAAAGAAGGGAAATAGGTCTATATGAACTAACAGGATTTTTTACCTTTTTTGTAAACCGGAGTAATATTTGCTTGTTTCCAGGAGTTTGGGAAATAACCCTCCGAGAAGCACATATTGAAAGGAATGGTGAGAGGTGCAGACAATGGTTGGGCTAGTTGAATCAGAAATATGGAATTTATTTTGTAAGGTCCGGAGCCTCTGGAGGATTTGAGAGATGTTAAAAGGCGATACACTTTCACAGCGGTTGTGTTTATATCTGATAGGCAATGGGGAGTTTTTACATCAGGAAAAAATGGAGGATCTGAACAAGCATTAAAATTGTCATAGAAGCAGTCATTAAATATATCAGCCCTTTCATTGAATGAAGCAGTATGTTCACTGTATGAAACTAGAGATTTTGTCGCCTGCAGTTTATAAGAGACCAGAAGCGTTTAGGATTGGTTACAGCTTGTGATGAAACAGATTCAATATAATTATCATAATCTCTACGGAGGAGAGCTTTACATAACTTGCGTTGTTGGATGAAAACCTTATGGGTTTCATTATTGGGATACTTCTTCCAGAGCGACCATGCACACTTGTTCTTGAGGGCAAGTTTTGTTTCCTGACTATACCACATTGGAAACTTACTGGATTTTGATTTCTCGACAGGAACATAGTCTTTAATAACAGCGTCCAAACATTCATAAAAGAAATCCAAGGCATCTTTCACGTGTCCAGCTTTTAAAATTTCCCATGGTATTGCTTTTATTGCAGTTGCCACAAAGTCCCAATTCGTTTTGTTCCACAGGGGCATAGTTCGTTGAATAGAACAGCGGCGAGGGAGAGGAAACTCTAGTTCAATTTCTAACGACAGGTGGTCTGGTGTGTGGAAAATATTTCTACCTGGAGTGACCTTCACTTTTTCGAGGGTGGAAAGAACTAAATCTAGAACTGAATTACTTCTAGTTGGAAACATGTTGTGTTGGAATATACCAAGACCTTCAATGAAATGTTCGAAGAACCATCTATCCGGCTGGTCAGTACATGCACCACTAATGTTTGTATCCCAGCTGACATGTATGTTAACGTCTCCAATGATGCATATATCACATTCTTTGATTGCAGCAAGAACAGAATCGAATAAAATATCTAAAGAGTTTATATTTTTGCTGGGGTTTCTATAGTAACATCCGATTAATAATTTTGAATGTTCTTGTATCTCTACCCATAACAGCACACAGTTTATTTCTAAATCATAGCCCCTGACAGAATTCCAACGATCATGAACTAGTAGCATGACACCCCCTCCCATAGAATCACGGTCTCGCCTGTAAACCTGGTAGTTTTTAAGCGTAATCTCGCTGTCGGAAAAACTGTCAGTAGTCCACACCTCAGAAAATCCCAACACATCGTAAATTGATGATTCACTCTTGAACATATCCACAGTTGATAGTTTATTACAAAGACTTTGCACATTCTGATAATAAATTTTGAAAATATCACTATCACACACAGTCTCACTACTACACGGAGCGAGGGGCGGACCGGGATTGAGAGAGACGTCATCAGAGAGGAGGACACTGCTCACAATGTAAAGCAATATCTTCATGGTTGGAGACTCCACCGTAACTGGGACTGGGCTTACCACGTGGACGAAGAAGCGGGGAGCGGCAATCATACTTGAAGAGCACACGAGTTGCACAGCTTGCCGCTGGAAAATTATATCTTCTAAAACTGAACAACCACATGTATCCATTATTTTGTTCGTCACTTAAACTCACCTGACAACAGTCAATTACTG
>JAGDQP010005628.1:15988-45158 GCA_022664845.1 Lepisma saccharinum
GATGTGATGAGGCCTTATCCATATGCACACGGACTTGATTTACTGCATTTCCATACGAACGGGGCAGATCTTGTGTATAAATTGGTGTGAGAATATGTTGCTGATAAAATGCAGAGTTGATCTTGCAGTTGTTAGGCACTCGGCGAATCGTTAACTTGCCTTCATAGCAGTATCCCGCGAAAACCATAAAGCCTTTCGAGAAACTTGCTTTGCACTGGCGGATGAAGTCAGAAGGGGTTTTTGCATCACTGGGGGTGTACGTTACGGCTCGAATTTTGCCACAATCGACTAGATAAATCCATGCTTCATCGTGTGTCCCCTGATAAATGGCGTTCATAGAGGCGCCTGCAGCGGGTTTTCTGTCCCTCCGATAAGCCGCAGTAAGGACATGTCCACGACGTTTAAACACCATAGGGAGCTTTAATTTGTTACGTAGGTGGTGGTTCACAGTCGACTGTGCCACGTGCACTCGTCTTGCCATCACACGTTGTTGAGGAGGGTTTTCCTGTAAGGCCATTCGCCGCAACTTCCGAGGTACGGGTGGCGTCACCGCAGTACACGGTCGCTTTCTACTCCTCTTCGTGGGTGAACGAAGTGCTGGAACGTCGTTCTGTTTATGTCGGTTAATTATGTTCTTGATGGTTGTTGTTCCCAATGCACACCCATTTTTCCTGCACTGTTTCTGAATGTGTGTCACGGAAAACTTGGCGTGGAAAAGTGCTACCACGTAACCTTCTTAAAATCGTTTCACCTTGGGTGCCATGATTCACACAAAACACACGCGACCTTGGCGTGATACTAGAAGGTTTTGGCTTCCTGTTACTGTTTGAATCATTCGGATCGGTTGACTGTGTGAGCAGGGGTGCAGGTTTCAAATCGGACACATATAGACGGATCGACCTTCTGTATATAGTCACATCTATATCAGGCTGACTTGAAGGTATATCACGTTCGGCACCTAAACTCTGATACGTTTCTAGACGATGCATCTATATACTTTTATCTGTTTTATTCATTGATCAACCAATGTGTGCAAGAGAGAATGGAACAGAAGTTAGTGGATACTCCATAACCTTTCGTAGTCACATTTCTGAAGTGCTGCCATATGAATTAACTTCCCGAAAGCGTTAAATGTGCAATTTGCAACGTCTAGTTTCTTTGCGTTTGCTTTCAGGTTACTTGAGGCAAGAAAAGATGCGCAGTTAGCTAGCAAATTTCGGGATATGAGTTTTTCAATGTTCTTAGGATCTTGCATATACAATGCTTTGACTTCTTGCTCTTTAGAATGAAACGAAAGAATGTCAATATCTACTTTGTCATTGATTATCTGTCCAGCTGAAATGTTCCGTAGAAATGCTTCAGCATCCAAGTCTTGAAATGGGTTAGAAAAGTTATTTAGAGTTGAAATTAAGTTTTCAATATCTCTGTGATCTTTGGCAGGACGGCCTTGCTGTAGATCATGTTTTGAATCTGAAGTCTTCAAAATCCCGCTTTCTTCAAGTAACTTGGTGACTAACTCACTTTTCAATGGTCGTGATCATCCATCGGGCTGTAGCAGATTCGGAGTTCACAAACGCTGTGATACCTGTAAACCTGGATGCAGCGTTATCACTTACGGTCTGCTCTAGATCGTTTTATGCTTAAATCGCCTTGAGAAAGTGCGTTTATGATTTCAGGTGATTCGGATCCTATGTTTAAAAGTTTCAGGAGGTACACCGTCATCCATTGTGCGTAGTTTAGCCTCTTGCCTGTTAAAAAAAAAAGCTGGAATCATCATATCAAGGACAACCATATACATTTCGAGGTTACCTGTTCTATAAGCTCTACTGAAGAATTTGTAGATGTTAACAAGTTCAATGTACTGCTGATAAAACGGAGCTGTATTCCCGTGCAAGCCTGATCTCGTTTTGTCTTGGAATGCGCTGTACTGTTCACACACTTGTATTATTTTTGAGGTCTCGATAAACTTTTTCAAACTATCTTGAGAAATGTCACGAGTCAGTTTAATCACCTAATCAATTGAACCAGACTTACACACAAGGAACTCACTGGATATCACTTATACACAACGTACACCCTCGAATGCCAACACGTACTCAATTCCATGCCCTGAGGACATATTCCAAACTATCACACGGAACCCTCATTCAATCGAACCCTTATTAGGGTAGCCAATCTACACACATAATTGACGTACTATGTATATTAGAACCCTAAACTAAACAACTAATGCTCATAGTACCTATTATTACACATTTGGACACTATTTTCATTATTTCATACCTAGTTCTGATTTAATCTGCCAACCGAGCAACATCAATCCTATTGAGGAGCTTTGCAGTAATCGATTAAAGAAGACACTGATAATTCCCACTGCAATATGTACTCTATCTTCCATATGAATATTTTATAAATTCCATTTTTATACATAAATCTAGACTATTTCAATTATAATTACTTATTACTCCTTATTAGTACGTAACGTCCTACTTGAACAATTAAGCTTTTGTGGTTGTCTGTCTGCACCGTTTCCAGTCCCTCTTTCACTATTCCACTAAGATAATTATTATCTCACTTACAGCTAATTCCTTCTTTGAAACTCTTACGTCATATGTAAATAAATGTTTATCAACCTTTTGCACTTCATGAAGTAAGTAAAACCCTCCTGACCTCGAACAAAGCGAGGACAGTGTTTCGCTCTGCATAATATTGAAGGTCAAGAACACAACACCATGGGCTACGTAAACTTCAATATCTCATTTTTAAGATACAGTAATGATACTGATATCGTTGGAAAGCTCAGATTCTGCTCCAACACGTTTATTTCAGAACGTTTTACGATATCTCGAACGGTTTCAAAGTTATTTGCCATGAAATGAATACACTGAAGCGAAGGAAACTAAATTCGGAGCAAAATATGAGCCATATTTAAAAATGGCTGCAATGTATGTAAACGCCAATGGGTTCAAATACTTAACACATACATTACCTTAATTTTGACGCATGAACGAAGTTTCTATGTTCATTCAGTGAAAAGTTATCCTCATTTAAAGTTTGCGTTGTTAATTCCGGCGGCGGCCCTATCGATGACGTCATAACACAGCTCTCCACCACCTGATTTTTGTAAGACTCGCTTTTCTGACGTTCTTACGTCATATACGAATTAACAAAAACTTATCACCAACCTTTTGCACTCTTCGGGTAAATAAATCGTGCCCTGGCTCTCGGACTAAGCAGATGAAGATATCGTGTGTGTTTGAAAATAAGTTTTTAAAATAAAATATACGGGCCGAAATGGGATGAGATGACCAGAGAATGGAGAGACTGCATAATGAAAAACTCAACAGACTGTACGACTCACCCGACGTTATAAGAATAATGAAATCGAGACGCCTACGATGGGTAAGCCATGTATAAGGGGAACCAAGAAAGTTTTGTCGCTTTTTGTGGAGGTCTGTGTTCAACTGGCCCTTACACCGTGAGTTGAATGCGAATGGAGATCAGGCGAAGGTCAGTTGTTGGTGTGGGTATAGCCAACGTCCTACCTGGTTGTGGCAGTTCAGTTACACCGTGAACGTGCGGAAGGACAGAGTGAACACGGGACCTCCACAGAGCATCATAAGGGCGTGTATGCTGTACGAGTTCAAACTCAGGTCAAACGCAGCTGCAGCGGGGCGGAAGATATGCCAGGCCTTTGGTGAGGGTGTCGTGACTACGCGGACAGTGCAGCGGTGGTTTACCAAGTTTAAGGACGGTGACGAAACACTAGAAGACGCACCACGTGCAGGAAGAAAAACACAGGTACCAAATGAAGAGCTTCAGGCAGCAATTGAGGCGAACAGTGGCCAGACATGTGAGGAACTGGGACTACAATTCAGTGTGAGTGGAGAAACCATTCGGCAGCACCTCCATCAACTTGGGAAGCACTACAAGTTGGGTCGATGGGTCCCACATGATTTGACTCCGGGTCAGAAGGCAACGCGAGCAAACACCTGTGTTCTTTTGCTGTCCCGTCTGAGGAAGAAGCCATTTCTGGACAGGGTGTTGACATGTGATGAGAAGTGGGTCCTGTACGAAGCTCCACCGCGCCGTCATCATTGGTTAGCATCCCACGAACCGGTTCCAATACAGCCGAAACCAGCACTGCACCAGAAGAAGGTCCTCCTGTGTGTTTGGTGGATTGCTCGCGACATCGTGCACCGGGAACTGCTACCAGTTGGTTAGAGCATCAATGCAACTGTGTACTGTTAGCAGTTGAGCCGTGTTCAAGAAAAACTGAAAACTCTGGAGCCAGCACTTCTGAATCGCAAAGGGGTCCTCCTGTTACAGGACAACGCTAAGCCCCACGTGGCTAGGATGACCCGGGACACCATTCGACGCCTTGGATGGGAAACACTATTGCATCCGCCATACTCCCCGGACATTGCACCGTCCGATTTTCACCTGTTCCATTCCTTAGACAATCACCGTAGAGAACGCCAGTTCAAATCCCTAGCAGAGGTGCAAAATGCACTTGATACCATCTTCGCTTCACAGCCCACCAAGTTCTACCGCGATGGAATCCATGGCCTTCCAGAATGTTGGAAGAAGGTCGTCGATGCTGATGGGGACTATTTTTGATTTTCCAGGTACGTCTTAGGTGACATATCGATGTTCGAAGGTGGTGAGTGAAAAAGCGACAGAACTTTCTTGCTTACCTTTATAGCTCGGATGGGGGAAAGCGAAGATAATATCCATCGTAGTTGGTAAGCTGGAAAGCAAGAGGTCGTTGTGAAGACCGAGATGTGGTTTGGATGATAATATTAGAAGAGTTTGTCGAGAGGCAGGAGTTTATGATGAAAACTGGCTTGATCTTGCCCAGAACAGAATTCAAGGTTAACTGTTTGTTATAAACCGGATGAAAGCACAAACACATGCACATTAATTGTGTGTTACTTCATAATCTTTTATATTCATTATGCTAAGTCAAAATTTGACTGTCGACTGAATTACATCATATGTGATGCGGAAAATGAAAAGGGACCATTTGTCGGAAAGCAAAGTTTTGCAGGAGAGCCGAAAAATATGATCAGGGTTAGATTTGTCCATTTTTAGATTTTGGTGTATTTCCATAAATACACTTTTCCAAAGAATATTTATGTAAAGTTTTCATTTCTTAATATGAAGGATTTGTAAATAGAATGCAGTTGTGTTTAGCAAAATATAATGTTGTTTTTCTCAAAAAACTTTTTTTTTTCGTAAACTACAACCAAATTTGCATAACTCTGTCTAATTTTAAGGTATTTTTATAATTTTGGCGGCAAATTGTTAGGAATTATATTGCCAACACAAAACAGTTAACTCAAATTTGACAACTTACGACAAATGGTTCCTTTTCATTTTCCGCATCACATATGTAAATCGAAAATAATTCAGTAGAATACTTACGGTAAGCAAGGCAAGTGCAACTTGGAACAGTGTCTCAATTCCTTGAAGCAGGAAGACATCTAAAATGTGGAACACAAAATATAATGGAAATTTTGCAGTAAAAAGCGTCAGGAACCATTGTGAACCATACATATGTGCTTCCACACCTTTCTCCTGGAAATGAATCCACAATTCAGGAAGCTGCTCCTAAAAACAGAAAGAAAGAAAACAAGACAATTAACAAGACAACAGCAAATATTTTATCAACTCGATAAAAATACACGAATTATTATTACTGATTAGGAAATCACCACAGTTCGATTGTTGAATTATATTCAATCCATAGACGAGTTTCAAAATAACTACGTCTATGGATCGCACCTACAAATGAGACAACTATGAGTTGCGGTGCATACCCGCGTGGGCAATCCTATAGCAGTAAGACCAACTGGTAGATTCCATGGTTCATCGTGTGACCGATCTCATCCAGACTCGAAATTGATTTTACCCGTTTTTAGATGAGTCTTATCAGTTTTGTCCATTATGTATACATGCTATATCTTACTTAGTATAAAGGACACTGAAAATCAGGTGGCGAATGACGCAAAGAACTGAATGAATGGTCACTAAATAAGATCTTCGTGAACTTTCACGCTGTTCACTGTAATAACAATTAGCTAAATAATCTATTAGTGTTATGCCGTAGTAGCTTAAGGTAAGAAGAAACAAGATATAAATAAATGATAGAACATGACCCAAGCAAACCGAGTCGCCATAGTTCAGGGGTAGAGCGTTGGCGTAGCATTTGGGAGGTCGTGGGTTCGATCCCAGCGGTTTTTCCAGGTCACTCTCAACATAGGGCCTGGCCGACATCTTTCCCCTTCCCTATCTCGGCCTGAACCTTAGATGCCTAAAGGCCATAAGTAAAATTCAAAAATGACAAGCAAATATTACAGTAATAGATCAGATGACGAAAATGTTATTGTTCACGTAGACTTAAAAATTACTGCAAGAAACTTACCTCCATTAGCCTATTAAGTTGATACAGTCTCATGTATAAGTTTTCAAATCCATCTTTAAAGAGATCTCTCAAACCGTAGTCATACATAAGCTTAACCAATACACAAAAAGCTTGTTCTTCAGGCATCTGAAAAAATAATAAACACAATTAAATATATACATTTTTGCTGAGAGTATATTTACCATATCTCTTAACTGCACAAACACTTCGCCTTCAACCAAATTAACTTCTCACTACTCCCTCTTATTTAAGTTTATGGCCAGTATTTAGATCGTACTGACTCACTCTCTCTCTCTGTGTGTGTGTGTGTGTGTGCTTAACGATCTTTACAACAAAGAATATGAACTTTCATAATAACTAAAATGATATAAGCTCTTGAAACCTTACAAAATGAATAAAATCAACCTTCTCCAGTTCTGTTGCTAGCTCGACAGACTAGAAAATGGGCGGTCACAGCCTTTATTTGCGATCGAAAAAAAAAAATCATATTTCGCCTGTGAAGTTTACAGTTTCCTATAAACCAGCACCAGGGGCTGTATGGTGTCATCTTACATTCCTTATAAGGTTACAGAAATTAAGTTGATTTAAATCAATTGATTTTATTTAAACTGATTAATATACTTTCTTTTAAGGAAGTTTTATTTTTTCGGGAAGCACCCAATCACAATACCGTAGTTATTTTACATACTTTCTTCATATTTTACAGACGTTAAAAACTCACTACATAACACGTTAAACGCTAACTTTAATAAGCATATCTGGTGATCTAACCACTTTGCAGTAGTAATTTGTGCTCTTCTTTAGTGAGCTATTTCTTCCACTTACGAAGATTTTTCTATGATTAAATTTTAATCTTTAATTAAAAAAAAAAAAAAAGTGGGAAAGAAATTAGTTTTCAATACCAGATCGACAACCTGGTCATATTTTCTTGAGCTTTTGAAATCTCAGTATGGAAATGACATTCTTCCTCAAGACATGTGTGAACTCGTCCATCATCCTCCACTTCTGAATATAATGGATTAAAAAAAAATGACTATGCTTAAAATGACCACTTAGAACACACGCACACGCCTGTAATTCAAGTAATTAACATACTATGTGCAGGTTTTAAATGTGTCTCTGCTTTCTGCTGTCTCGGACAGTCAAATACGTCCTAACATAACGTATTGCATATATAACAATCATCTTCAAAGGACTCCGCTGCTTGAAGGCATAGTAGTAGTACTTTCATTGGCCGTAGTTAACTAGGCAGATACCACGCACTAAAATAACTAATAATAACATCTGGGTTCCACAAACTCTCATCTGTTTAAGTATAATAACACTAAACCCAAGCACATCGATTCTCTGTTTGGGTTAAGAGAATGGAAATTCTGCTGTAGCAAGTCTAGTTAGACTTATTTATTTTCAACTCAGGTAAGATTTAAAATTATTAACATTATTAGAGTCTTCAGGATAATTATTTCAGGTGAACACTGCATTTTGGCATGTATCACGTAAATAAAAATATTTTTTAAGTTACCAATATCAAAGTAAATTAAAACAAAGATAAAAACTGCTGGGCAATTCCACGCCAAATCATCACAAAAAAGGGACTTTTCATTTCAACATGACCATCTCAGATTTGAACGAAAATTCGAAGGATGGTAGATGACGTATAGTAATGTACATATGCAAAATATTATGTACTATGCAAAACGTAGTTTTGAGAAAGAATACTATTACAGAAAAATATTGTCTTTTTTCATTTTCCAGGTCACATGATATACATTTTTTTTTATTATTATTTATTTATTTATTTATTTATTATTAATGGAAATTAAGTACATTATATAGTTAAATACATCTTTGGTGCAAGTTTCATTTTGGGATAACTTTGGGAACAGGAGTATAAAAAGTATTCGGTATGCACTTAAGACCCTTCTTGCACTAAACGTGAGTAAGGAACACACACGTTTAAAAAGTAGCTCTCAACAAACAATTATCCGTATTTAAAATATATTTTAGTTCGTTTTGGTTCGAGTATTCTGCTTTCACAGTCAAACCTGCAATAATACGCATTTGCAAATTTAAGCGTTCGAATTTGTACTTACATGCAATAAAAGAGCTGCAGCCAAGAAACTCAGTCCTTGACAATAGCCAACTTCAGAGTCGTGCACGGCGTATGCTTTAGAAATTCTATATAACGAGTCTTGACCTAAACCTCCTCTTTCTTTAAAAAAATCATGAGCAGGAAAAGTCCGATTAATATCACTTTTAATAACTGCTTCTGAGCTGCTTTCCTGAAAGAAAAATGAAAATACTTCCTACTTTTCTTCCAAAACAATAATTTTAACACAAAATCTTAAGCAACACGAAAAGTTACTTTACTAAAATATAAAATTTAGCGTCACGCATTGTAGTCTATATAAAAACTACAAAATATATAATTTAACACTGCGAAAATTTATTGAAGTTCACGTTTCACCTAACTGCGTTCGGCCTTTTCAAGTCAACCAAAACAGACACACTCGTAGTTGCTTTAACAGAATGTAAACATGCAGGTGATACGTACAGTTGCCAGGAAATTTTACCAAAAAGAACTCATAAAAATATTTTATAGCAGAAGTGAACATTTACCAAAAATAAAAGCGTAAAAAAATACAAGATAGCAAAAAAACATTAACAGTAATTAGACGAAAGTTGTTTTGTTCATACGTGATTTTAACAACGTAATGATATTTCGTCATGAATTATGTAATTTCCACAGTCGTTGTCATTTAAATTATGGGAAACGCAACAAATGTTGTATCCTTCTCTAACAACCCTATCTGTTAAATCTTTATCACCACCTAACAACTTAAATGAATTTTAAAATTTTCATACCTGTTGGTGTGCAGCTAATTCTCTCGTATATCAGCCAAAAACAAATAATATACTCGTGTTATATTTCGCGAGTCGGTGCGCTCGCATTATTAAACGATGGGAAATATTAAAAGGATAGGAAATATGGTGATGAGTAAGGTTGAGAATGCTGAACTGCTCGTTGAAACTACTAGACAGAGTGTAAGAACAGTGTTGCCAGACTGTGACGTCACTTCTGTGCTCGCATTTGTGTGAAAGTGAAGTATACATAATAATAACAGCTTCTGAGTGTTTTGACTGAATGCGGCGAATAAATAAAATGTTATTTGTGACAATCGAGTGTTTTATTAAGTATTGGAATCCAGCTCTTGTCCATTGGTCCTGTATCTAGGTTTAATTTTGGTTTACACTTTGGAATATATGCACTTTCGTATATGTTTCTTTCAATAGCTGAATTTGTTTTATGTACAACTGATAGATCAGTAATGCTATGTTATGTGTTTTTTTAGGTGTTGGGATACCCTAACAGAAACTTTGCGTTTAGTTTGGCCTACATATTATTCTTGGCATTCGCCTACATACCCATGTAGCTTCGTTCTTAGGTACAAAATAACTTTTAAATGAAGTAAAATGTTTCTCCATGGTGATGGGCGGGACGGATATTGGCTTAAGGTTGAGAAGGGAAACATGTTCGGGATACCAAACACCCACACTCCTCTTCAGGCTTATCCCAGCATCTAAAAAAACACACAACATAGCATCACTGATGCATCCATTGTACATAAAACAAATTCGGCTATTAAAAGAAACATACACGAAAGTATGTAGACCAAAATTAAGCATAGATACAGGACCAATGGATAAGAGCTGGATTCCAATACTTAATAAAACACTCGATTGTCACAGATAACATTTTATTTATTCGCCGCATTCAGTCAAAACATTCAGAAGTGATTGTTGTTGTTCTTTTTTGTTTACTGTTCATTCATACTTCACTTTCATACGCCGGCCGAGTGGTCTGCCGCGGTAGTCCATCGGCTCAAAGGTCCCGGGTTCGAGACCCGGCAGGGGTATGGGTGTGGTTTTTAACAGCTAAAGGCGAATCGTGACGGGCCGAAGTCCAAAGCTAGACTGGCCCATACAAAAATAAAGTTTACTGTCACAGTCTGGCAACACTGTTCTTATACTCTTGTCTGGTACTTTCAACGAGCAGTTCAGCATTCTCAACCTTACTCATCACCATATTACCTATCCTTTTCATATTTCCCATCATTTGATAATGCGAGCGCACCGACTCGCGAAATACAACACGAGTATATTTATTTGTTTTTGTCAAATATACGAGCGAACTGCTGCACACCAACAGGTACGAAAATGTCACTTTTCTCTCCACGAGATTTGTTAAATGAATTTTAAAAGTTACGTCCATTGATAACACAAAGTCGTATACTGAATAAAATTTATAATATAGAATGACTGCATTAAATAAAAGTTACATTCCTTTAAGACAAGAAATTCTCTAAATTATTTCGTTCACACGACAGTATTTAATGCTTTACCCTCTCGATTCTAGTATTTAAGGTAAATGACTGATACTAACATTACTACCAACTTTTGTAGTGTTTATTATATATACTCACTTTTGTTATTAATATTCTGTAAGTTTCCATCATATTTATATCATTTTCACAGCCAGCTAGCCGCTGCCAGACTTCTCCTCTCAATGCTTCTGGAATACCCTGCCTTACTAGCGTAGCTAGTTGCCTCGGACGCTGATTAGTATTTTGCCATTTTTGTAGAACATCCGCCCACGACTCCAACTCAACTTCAGAACAGTCTTTAGACACTTCACCAGTGCCACTTAAAAGCGGTTCATCGCTATCTATAAGAGAGAGACAAAAAAATTGAGGAACAGTTATTGAAATATAGCAACAAAAAGCACATAAACACACAGAATTTCGTCTAAGCGGTCGGTCATTCTGACTGACATTTTCCCTCAAGTCATGCCTGGATAATCCCAGGATACTACTTTCCAACTAGGCCCTGTCAGACTTTCTACATCCTTCCATATCCTACTCCGGTCTAAGCCAAAGATGCAAGTTTTTTTTTTTTTAAATAAATAAATCATCTAGTTTCGTCTTTCTAAATATTTATACCAATACTTCGCCCTAACGTAAATGCAGACATCATCGTAGGAAGAAATCATAAACACAGGATAAATCGCATCGACAGCGCCAGAAAGTTTAGCTATTTCGATTTGTCCCGATCTGGCTTTTCCTTGTCTACCTTAGGATTAACACTTTTTCCTTAGTACTGTCCAGAAACAGAATCTGTCTTTCTATTTTTCATTCAATCAACCCTTCAATGGCATTCGAAAACATACACAGTAGCTGCGTAACCCAAAACAACCACCTCTTTATTGTCGCAAGTACCTGTTAATCTTTATCTACTTTCCTACACACTTCCTCAGTATGTATCTTTTGTGCTCAGTTAGTTACTTCTTCCTTCTTCATTCCAGAAGTTTCTCATTTCATTTTACCACCCCCGCCGCTCCACAAAACACGACAGTTCATATAAAACATTGTATTTTTCTCTAATTTTTGTTCATTTGTGCACAGAAAAGATACAAGCTTCATATTCTCACTTCTAACTCTTTCCAAATACTTGAAACTAATACCAGATACCTCTTCTACCTTTTTTTATCTTTTCCAATTATGATATTTGTTGTAAATTCATAAAGAAAACCAATAGTTAAAATAATATACTGTTGAGTAGTAATCAAGACTAATAACTGAGTTTTCTGTCATTTACAGTTGATTATACTGTTAGTTTCAAGCAAGGGGAAAAAAAACTTGTTAACTCGAGCAATTGACCAGTGAAGTGCATGTAAAAACAAATTAGTTTCTCCTCGGTATAGGTTGTCTTCTCAGCACAATCTGTAATTTATCACAAAATCTTGTCAAGCTTATGTTGTAACTTTTTCTGAAGTTCAAAATGGAAGCAATGCTTACCTAACTGTTGTACGTTAATGCAAGGAACTTAATATCTACGAATTTTAATGTATTCCAAATGTTTCGTTACAAAATACATTGCAACTTCAGATTAAATTCTGGAGAAAATACTAGTAAATGAACAAGACACTTCTAATGTAACATTTGAAACCAAGATTTCTATAATAATCCTCAGAGATTAATAAAACCAGAAATACAATTAAAACATGTTCTACTTGAACCATACACTAACCCTTAAACCGAAACAGCGGTCTGAGACCATATGGTAATTTAATTTCCATTGCGCAGCAACATTGAACGTGATTGTGCGCTCTGTTGCTCAGTAGCTTTAAGTTACAATATTGTAATTATGTCTGCATATTTTGTTTTCAGTTAGAGCTGTGTCTGTTAGATGTGGTAGTTTCAAGCTACAAACGTAGTGGTCTGAAAGACTGTGTATTTCGCATCAGGCATATATTAAGACCGTGGGTTTCTAGTAACGGACACTGTTGTTCATTTTCAAGTTCATGGGAATGGGATGGTGTATAGTTCCTTCAATAATATTACACAGGTACTAATCATTGTATAACCGATGTGGAGTTTCGTGACAAGAAAGACAAAAGCCATGGTTTGATTTGGTTTAATAAATGATTCGTTCTTTTTCATACGTTTGTACGTATGTTTCCGAATTTGATGTCTGGATTCGACGTTTCATAGAAGATGATGACAACGATGAATGTGACCCGGGTTACAGGCATTTAAAGGTGATAGTTCTAACAGTCAAGACAAAAAAAATCTATGGAGGAACCTCATTTTCGATTGATGAATTGTTATTAACGTCCGAAACGAGTACGGCAGCTTCTAAGGACAGGACCTACAGTTTTTGGTATAGTGGGTTCCGAACAACTCAGTTAATAGAACGCCGGCTGAAACAAGCAGTGAAGAAGCGCACAGAAAGCGAGCACGCTAACCTCTAGGCCATCTTATTTTGAAATTGGTTATCGATGGTATATTACTGAGTATATTACATCTCGAGGAATACAACAATACAATTTGTTTTTAAAGTTTTACCAAGATTGACAGTTGGAGGTTGTTCTTTGGACAAAAATCCTAGAAAGTTGAAGTATGGGACATTTTGATGATGATGAAATCAGTGAAAGAGTAGCACAAACGAATTTTAAACTCAACAAAATAAGAGCCAAATTATGCGGACACATATTTTTTTTTTTTCTTAGAACTCAAACCGATATTTTCAACCGCATGTCAATGAAATGTTATGAGATATTCACAAGAGTTCTCAAATTTCGTAATGTAAACGGAAGAAAATATCTTCCGGATATTGATATTGAATATCAATATCAAACGGAAGCAGAGATGAACGGAAGAAAATAGGTGTTTCTGGAATATTTTGCAAGTTAATTTCGAAGTCTCAGCAGATTTACACAAATGCAACTTTTATGTGTAATAATTTTGAGATACACAAAAAACATATATTTCAAAAGAAGAATCATTCAAATACTTGTTTTACGCATACGTAGGTACTAAAATATATCGTGTCGGATGTAAAACTCAAAGAAAAATAAAACTGCAATAAATGTACCCAAAATGTATGCTTTCGGAACCATATCAAAATGAAAATTGGTAAATTAATGTCTGGAGGTCTGACGCCGTGTGTTTTGTATAATGTACTATTTTTTATTTCGGTTTAAGTGTTAAGCAGCACCCCACGTTTCATTCTGGTAACTAGAATAGATTCGGAAATAAAACCTATGTGGAGGTGAATAAAGTCATTTATATAGAATAAATTACAGCGTTTTCATGTAAACTTCGAGAAGTTTAACTTCCTGACTCAATTTAAAGAAACAAAACAACCAAGTACAAACGGCAGCATATTTCACATATATTTTAACGATTGCCGATCCGAAGTCCTTGACATTACCGCCTAGACTACGAGGTCTAATTAACTATCTCTTATTAACAACATAATTGAATAGGAGTTAATTGGTCAACATACCTGAGATAGCCTCGTCCTTCGGAGTCAAAGTATCTATAGATGTAATGCTTGGGGTTCTTATTAGGCTGGCAAGATTTAAAGACAAATTCATTCGACTTCTATCTAATTCTCCAGAAGTTTCTATTGTAATAACTTCATAAACTATTTCGTTAGTTTCACTTGACGGAATCTGCAATTAAAAACAAAAATGCGCAAATCATATAAATCATTAAAAAACCTGCGTAACTGAAAAGAGTGCCTTACATTTTAACACAGACTGAAAGAGTCCATTTACACGTGGTTATTATTTTATACGTGATCATCTGTTAATTTTTGTAGAAAATTCCTCTTTAATTTTTGTAGAAAATTCCTCTTAAACCGTCAACTGGAGCTACTATGTAAAAGGAAGGACAGAAAATAGGAAAGTTGGATAAAGAAATACCTAACTTGCCTAATGTGTGATGTGAAAAATGCAGTGAACAGTCCTGCCGGTAATATGGCTTATAACAGTAATACTTCATGGAACAAAATACATATAATGTATGAGATTGATGGTTTATGTGGATTAATAACATCTAACTATTCCTGCTACTCTTTAATTTATAATGTTGCATGTGAGATAATGTAGCTGAATTCGCCCAAAGGGAAGCAATATTTCAAACAAAGTAAAATGCGTGAGATAAAACATGGTGTCTACTACTCTTTGTGGCTTGAAATGCCCTGAGTTTTTCTAGTTTTCCATGATTTTTTTTTTTTCAAATTTCCTGAGTTCTTGTATAGTGGAACATGTAAATAATACGCAGTGGTATTTTTTTTAATCCTACCACCACTCAGTCCAAGCATCTTGTACATTATTGGTATTTCACAAATGAAAAAAAAAAAAGATAATTTCTTTAAAATATAGGATTTTAACACATTGAAATATATCATGTCAGCAGTGGGAATCGAATCCACGACCTCCGCCTTGCCAGGGCACTGCTCTTACCAACTAAGGACACGTCCACCTTATAAATTTCCCTCATAAATTATAGATTTCCCTGATTATTCCTTGAGTTTACCCCATTTATAATATTCCCTAAGTATTCCAGGTTTTCCAAGGTGGTAGACACCCAGAATGTGTTAGAAGTTTTGTATTTATATTAAATTTATATTTAGAAGAATAAGAAAAAAACTTGGAACATACATTCGACTTTTCTTTAAATATTTCTCACATCTTTCTTTTTTTTTGGGGGGGGGGAGGCAATTTCAGTTGCATTATCTCATTTCTGTATAACATAAATTAAAGAGTAATAAGAACCAAATAAAAATAGATGTATAACAACATCTCTTTGTTGCACAATTTATTTACATAAACCACCAATCTCATATAATATATGTATTTTACTCCATTAAGTATTGTTGTTATAAACCATACTAATGGCAGGACTGTTGACTTCATTTTTTTTACATCACAATATAGAGGATACACATTACGCGAGTTAGGTATTTTTTTCCACCAACTTTTCTATCTTCTGTCCTTCCCTTTACATAGTAGCTCCAGTTGATATCTCTAGAGTAAAGTCCAAACGTTAAGCAGAAATTTTCTGCAAAATTTAATAAATAAGTTGAGCACGCAAGTAATAATGCTGCATATAGCTGCGATGCACAATCCCAATATATATATTAATTCTGGGTTGTTTAAAAGTGTCCATATGTCATTTGTAGCTTTATGAACGATATGTGCCAACCATCTAAAAGAACACATAGGGACACCAGAAACGGAAACAGCAAATCAGGTCTTGTTTCTCATCTCACCTTTTACGAGGTGTGTAAAGTAATTACACTGGCAATAATGCGCACGAACCGTTAACGCTGGTGACATGGAACTTGGAGGGGAGGTGGTTGAAAATGTGATACACCATCAATGCTGGTTGGACCTCGCTAGCGTCATGGGCTGGTTGTTGTAGCGATTGTTTTAGTGAAGTAGGTTTTGCTTGTGCGTTGACAATGATTGACACGAATATCGAGCAACGGTATGCGATCAGGTTTTGCTTCAGACTTGGACACAGTGCAACGGAAACTTTGCAAAACTTCGCCAGGCCTACGGAGGCAGTGTTTTGTCAAGGGCCCAGGTGTTTCGTTGGTTAAGGCATTTACACAAGGAAGAGAGTCAACTGAAGATGAACCTCGCAGCGAAAGGCCTTCGGTTACAAGAACTGATGCAAATGTCGACAGACCCCGGGAGCTTGTGCGTTCCGATCATCGGTTGACAGTCGGAATAATCGGGGCAGAGTTGAATTTGTGTAAAACCACCGTTCATAAGATTTTGACCAATGAATTGGGGATGCGAAAAATCTGCTCCAAACTGGTTCCGAGAAACCTCACGCAAGAGCTAAAGGTCATACGGACGGACAGGTGCGTTGATTTTTTGGATTCGATTGAAAATGATCCCCCATTTTCTGGAACGTGTCATTACGGGTAACGAGACTTGGGTGTTCCAAAACAACCCGGTAACCAAGCGCCCAGAGCAGGGAATGGCATGCTCCAAGCTCTTCATGGCCAAAAAAAACAAGAATGACCAAGTCAAAGATCAAATGCATCCTGATTTGCATTAATTTTTTTTTCTTTAAAAAATATATAACAACGCCAGGGTTCGATCTCGGGACTTCCGGATCATCTTTCCGATACGTTAACTATTACTTTCTTTACTCATGTTTAATCGTTCACAAAGAGTTCGTGCCTCCAGGCCAAGGGATTAATAAACACTTTTACCGAGAGATTTTGGAAAGACTGCGAAAACGAGTCATGCGTGTGCGACCAAACATCAAAATGAATTGGGTGTTGCATCACAACAATGCGCCTTGTCACACAGCAATTTTATTAAACATTTTTTTGGCAAGTAAGAATATTCCTGTGGCTCCTCAGCCTCCTTATTCGCTCGACTTGAGTCCTTGTGACTTTTTCCTATCCCGAAGATTGAAAACACACCTAAGTGGACGTCGGTTTGGAGACGTGGACAACATTCAAAAGCATGTAACCAACCAGCTGAAGGCTATTCCAGTATCCGCGTTCCAGGAATGCTATGAGGAGTGGAAGAACGTCTCCAGCGCTGTGTGCCTTCCCAAGGCAATTACTTTGAAGGAGACAATGTTGCTTTATAATGTTCTTGGAATAAAACAGATAAAAAATATGTCTCAATTACTTTATTTACACACCTCGTATTTATTCTTAAATCTCATTTTTTAAGAATGAATTAAAAGTGAATCCAAAAGCTAGGCAGTGAAAACTACATGAATATACGTCATGGATGGTTTGGAAGGTTACAATTCAAAATACCTATCTATATATTACCTACGTCCAGAAATTTACGTTGTCAATTGTTACCGCAGTGGCGGTGCGATCGCGATTCTGCGAATGCGCGCTGAGTATGGGCACATGGTAAAGCAATGACGAAGTTTGAGACAGGAGAACAATGTAGGCGCTTGGTAGTGAGAGTTTATAATGTTTCGGAAAATCGAGTCAGCGCCGTGTGCGAAGTAGTAAGATCTCTAATTCGTTACTTGAATGCAAGAAACGTGAAACCAGCAGACATCCACCGTCAAATTGGTGAGGTTTATGGAGAACATGTGATGAGCTTCAATGGTGCGGAGATAGGTGCGACAGTATAATGACGGACATGAAAATGTGCACGATGACGAAGTAAGCGACTAATTGCAGTGAATGAAGACTTATGCATGGAGTGGAAGAGAAGATTAGAGAAAAAAGACGTTTAACTCCATGACCTTCATTAAACTGTCGCACTAACTCCGCACCATTGAAACTCCCATCACATGTTCTCCATACACCTCACCAATTTGACGGTTGCTGTCTACAGGTTTCATGTTCCTTGCATTCAAGTGACGGATCACAAACCTTACTTTGCACGCGGGCGGGCGACTCGATTTTCAGAAACATTATAAACTCTCACTACGAAGCACCTGCACTGTTCTCCTGTCTCAAACTTCCGTCAGTACCTTACTGAAGTCGCCCTAAACTCGGCCCGCATGCGCAGAATCGCGATCGCACCGCCTCTGCGGTAACAATTGACAACGGAACTTACTTTCTGGACCTACTAATATACACATATGCGTGCACTGATTTCAACCAAAATTTGCATACGTGTTTCTTGGGTCTTGTAGCAGGAGCTAGAGGTATTTTAATTCACTGAAAGTGACTGCGCCGTGATATATCTAATAAAAACAGTAATTTCATTGTTTAAAACAATAAAATAAATATATCGTCACCTTGGAACCAGGAGGTACTATGTCCACTTTTGCTACTTTTGATAAAAACGAGTTTTAGAGTTTGAAGTTTCATTTAAAGTCTGTATAAATCATTTAATTTCTACACTTCTAGCCACTTGTAGGTCGTTTTGTGAGATATTTTCGGAGTTGATACCCTTGAGTACAAGGTCTTTGACTGCAACGTTAACTAGATTTTACCAAAAACTGGACATAGTATCTTCTGGTTCCCAGGAGACGATATACAGTATAGATTTTTAAATTCAAATTTAGTTTGTTGTAAACCAAAAATATTTAAATTTAATGTTTTAAAGCAGATTAAATGTGATTAATTTAATGTTGTAAAAGTAGTAGTGTTAGTAGTAGTTGTATTAGTAGTAGTAGTAGTAGTTGTAGTAGCAGTACTTCTAGTAGTAGCAGCAGTAGTAGTTGTATTACTATTTGCAGTAGTAGTCGTATTACTACTATTAGTGTCGCCAACGTATTTTACTCACCCCACATCAACGGGCGAATACTTTGGGTAGTTTTATATAAAAACCTGAAATACCAAATAAATTTTGCAAACTTACTCATGCAAAGTTTCTTAGCTCGGACTAAAATGCAAACTAAACTCTAACATGAGTTTTAATCCTCGCTGGTTCCAAATCGTTCAATCGTGTTTATAATTGCCATATCGTTGTATGATTTGAATCCAGCGATTAAGGAAACTAATGTTGGAAGTTTGTTCATACACGGTTTGTGATAACAAAACGAAGAAACAGAACAGACGCTTAAAAACAACGATCTACGAAATTACTGTAGATGATAAAAGTTGTCACTTCGCTCCTAAAGCACGCGGATACGTACTACAACAGTGGAAACGGCTGCCACCACTGTAGGTTGATCCAACACTTTTTTTAATCTTAAACGTCATAATTTATAAGCTTACTTGTGCTATTATCAACTCCTGGATGATGAGTGTAGACTATGCTAAATCCTCACTGACCTTTCTTCGACCTCCTGACGATTGTGTTTTTGAACACAAACCAGTAAAAGCAAACTAAGAATACGTGACTTCCAATGAGGTCTAGTTTCTCACTTCTATTTTTTATTTGTGACCTTTCTCTGAAATGTTTTATTCTGGTTTGTTTTTAAAAATACTCCGAAGAAATCGTCAGGAGACACAAGAAACGTAGTATAGTTTACACTGATCATTCGGGAGCTGCTGATAATTTAATTGAGCTCCCGTGCAGCACGTAGGTTAATGTGTTAAACGACATATGTTACTCTACTCGGCAGTCATTTTCGCCGGTGAATAGTAAATGTGAGCCAGCAGTCTCTCCCTTTCTTCTTCCACAGTAATCAGAAGTAAACGACGTAAACGCTCGTGGAGCACACGCCTCTGATCATTCTCACAAGGACAGGATTCCGATGTGACAGGAAACATTGGAAAGCAAAGATTTTTTTAAAGTATTCATGGCGTATAGTTTACTTCCCATATCCGAAACGCCATAATTTAAATGCAAAAGATGTCACAAGGGTTTATCCTTTAAGAATTTTGGTTTACCGTAGAGTCCAAGGCATATATGATACAGACACGGAATTACCAACTCCAACAAGGTTCAAGTTTCAATAAAATTAACTTTTATAAATTGTATAATTTTAACACTAGCATCTAGCAAGGATTTAACTACCTCTTTCGAAGTTACTAAGAGACTTGTTTTACGTAGTACGATGCGTCATACTGCGAGAACTAACACCTAACTCCTTTTATCGCAATCATAGCACAAGACTGTGGTATGGAAATTCTAATGACGCTGTAACAGAAAGGGCGTTCAAACCTTGTTTTGGAGAGCAGTGTATTTTGACACCCTTACTACAACAGGGAATTTAAAAAAAATACAGCTAGATTACCTCCTTGAGGTGAAGAAAGAACTGCTGAACTAGAGGTCTTCTACTAAAATACCAAAAACGTTCATTTTGGGGAAACATTCTGACTTGAGTTTCAATCACAAAACGCACAGGCTCCTGTATTCCTTTGATCACTAGATCCATGGCAACCGTTATATACATTTTTCCTTCTCGTGAGGTTTCTTGATTCAATGCCTCAAATGCAGGATCTGCGGGGTCCCAATGTCCTGTAATAATGTACGACTGTTTGTCCCCCGTTCCGGATCCCATTGAAACCTGCAAATACAAACATAATTACTACGTTTCAAACAATTCGTATTACGTGACCAGTTACTTTTGCTTCTTGTATAAATCAAATAAACATGTTCGCAGCAATACACGAACACAGCAATTAACTGCAAGTTATAAAAGAAGACTAACTACAGTACAGTGTGTTATATGAACTTTTGTGTCTATATTCAACGAATAGTTTCTAATTCTGTTAAAGCGAGGTCGACATTACTATTTTCATATAATTTATTTGTATTTTAGTTTACTATTAAGAAATTAAAATTAGCCTTGTTCTATTGAATTATTTAAGCTGTTTACTTTACAGTCTCCCCATATAACTTGGAGACGTTATATTTAATATTTCATGAATTAAATATATATTTGGTACAACGGCTAACACAAACTCAAGCGATAAAAAGAGGCTACAAAAAGTATATATATAAGAATAAAAAGTAGGAATATAAAACCACGAATATACAGGGGAAGTTCAAGTTGCGAGCCAACTTTGTAAAATAATTGGAAAATGTGAATTTCAATTATAAAACATATGTATACAAATCACATTGAATAACTGAAGACGAAGTAAATAAGGCATTAAGTACGTTTTTACAGGAATATATGTTGTTAGACCTATAACATATTTAAGAATCAAAGTCCAAATACATTGCTTAGTTCTTCTATTGGGTGTTTATAAATGATGACACATACTGTTTCATATGATGTAACAAAAGTGATATAGTCAGAGTAGTTGAGTTCACTACCAGATATGACTAAAGGATCTTTCTCGCTTTCGACTCTTTTAATGGGTGTGCCATTTATTGTATAAGCAGGGGATAATAACTGATTCTTCTTTAGAGATATCGCTAAATGTACTGCATTGCTGAATGTTTCCCAATCGTTGCCCTAAATAGAAAAGTAACTAATGTCATTTTCTAGTCGTAAAGCGTCGTGTGATTTTTTATCTAGTTTACAATCATCAGCAAATAACAACACACTATCCCAATTTTAGGGAACGTCACTTGCAAGATCGTCTAGGCACAGTACAAAGAGAAATTGAGGCTTGGGTTATTCCGCAAGTTACACATTGAGAAACATGACATCGATAGGTCAACTCACTGATAACGATACTGCAGATAATTAGTTATTAACCCCTAACTAGTGTGGTAAGTTAAGATAAAATTAACTGTATGGGCGGTAATAGCACTGCGGCTTACGCCCGTCCCGACTAGTGTGGTGGGATATTGTCACGTAATTAGTGTGTTGCGGGTTTTGACCATCATGAAAAAATAGTTTTAATTAGATTAAATATAAATATAAATTAACGCTACTATCATCTAACAAATCTCGTGGAGAGAAAACTGACATTTTCTTACCTGCTGGTTTACAGCTAATTCTCTCGTTTAGTAAACACTTACAAATAACTAAAATCGTGATATATTTCGCAAGTCGGTGCGTTCGCATTGTCAAACGATGGGGAAAATTAAAAGGACAGCATTCACACCTTACTCTTAACCACATAACCTAACCTTTTAATTTTTTCCATCGTTTGAGAATGCGAGCGCACCGACTTGCGAAATATATCACGATTTTAGTTATCTGTAAGTGTTTACTAAACGAGAGAATTAGCTGTAAACCAGCAGGTAAGATAATGCTACTATATTTGTTGCAATTTTATTTGTTTCTAATAGTTTTAACATCAAATGTGATAATAAGCCATAAGTTAGAAGTCAGAAAAAGCATCAAGGAATATTCTTTTAATTTTATGTTATAACAGTCATGATATATTTATTTTTGTCTTGTCTGATACTATATATAGAAAGAGCCTATACTATACTATGTACCAATGGCACTGAACGCAGAATACAACTAACTTCAGAAATTGTAAACAGCTAGGATATTTCCATACAAGCATTCATTGCCAGGAACTGTAACGTAAGTAATGTGGTGCGGGTCAAAATGACTCCAAGCGTTGTAAAGACAAAATTATGTAATGTAGAAGCCGGACGAATACTGGCTTTGACTGAGTACTGGGATCTAGGCAGCTACTAGGAACTAGGGCCATCTCGGATAAAAAATTAAAACTACAGAACAAAAGTTTTGAGTACAGGGTCATTTTGACCCGTACCACACTAGTTAAGGGTTAAAGAAAGGAATGAAATTGTTTGAAAATTTGTAAAGTATGTGAGGAAGATAAGAATTGAATTTTTAATTTAATTTTTAAGACTTACAGGCACCTCTGGCTTAGGCCGAATGGATGATACGATGATTGATGGACTGAAGGAAGTAAAAGAACCCTGAGAAAACCCATGCACACGGTCTTTGTCCACCACAAAGCCCACAAGGCACGAGTAGGATCGAACCAATAATATCAAGCACCAGAGGTGAGCGCTACCACTAAGCCACCGCGGCCCGAGGGAGATAATGCTTTGGATAAGTCAGAAAAGATAACATCTCACTGCGTATTGTTTGAAATCGATTTGACAGAACAGGAGACATTGATAAGTAATCTTCAAATGCTCTCTTCTAACGTTTCGGGAGCTTATACTGCTCCCATGATCACAGAAAAAAGCCTAGATATTTGTTGAAAGAAGTACAAAGGAAATGAAGAACAAAGATTGAGGAAACAAGGAAAAGAAAAAGAGCTGTGTGCTTAACTTGTCTTGGACTGAATTCCTTGAGGGAATAGAACATCAGACTTGTCTAACACTATACCTAACAAGATACTGAACTTTAGATAAAGGACTCACTTAAAAAACGGCTACAAATTTTCACGAGTTCTATTGGAAAAATATGTTCTGTGTCACTTTGCAGAATTGTAATCGATATCCACTCTTAACTTGCGTAAAATTTTCTCGTATCATCACTTTCGACTTCCATACTCACGAAACTTTTATTTGGAATTGATTTGTTTCCGGAACAGAAACACACAAATACAAGCGAAATCACAGTTACAAGAAACTAAAATTAATCTTAGTTTTCTATTTCAGAGTTTGAAAGTTAAGGTTCTTCCCACGTTCGCCTTTTATCCCACGTATTCATCATCTGGGGCCTGTTTCACGGAAGTATCTGCAGCTTTTCACTCGTTTGCATCTCTGGAGGAGTGTCTCAAGAGCGCTAACCTTCTTCCACAATTTTTATTCCTACCTTTGGGTGTCAAAAGTCCAGTAATAATTTGAATATTGTCTTGTATAATCACATTTCTTACACAAAATAGTAGAAAAGTGACTGAATGAGAACAGGAGTTTGTAGCTGGAGGTTAGCGCTCTTGAGACAGTCCTCCAGAAATGCAAATTGGAGAGTGATAAGTTGCCACGTACCTTCGTGAAACGGGCCCCTGGTCATGTGGTAAGTGTACCAAAGTTTGGAATTTATTTTTTGGGCTTTAGTGGTGGTAAAATAATTCACGTGTGAGATTTCCTAGAATTACAGGTGAGTGAATAATTTTAATATTAACACCCGATGTAAATTTAAGTTAACCGTAAACTGTTTGATTCACTTTTCTTTTCTTCAACTCCTGTAACTCAAACTCAATCTTCAACTGTTTACTAATTCTTAGAAGTGTCTCTAATGCTAGCAATTACAAAGTAACATTGGAACGTTTGTTTTTTAATCACTAGTATGCAAAAGTAATGCTTACCATTTCCAAAAGCTGCATATCACTGTGTTTCACATGTCTTCCTGGACTAACTAACACGCCAAAACAACGTTCGATTTCCAATTCCTTCATGCCTTCCGATACTTGCTGCACAGTCAGGCACAACTGCTTTTCAAGGTTCACTCTTAATTTAAAACAGCTTCTATCTTTAGGCACAGCGGCAAATCCTCCCTGAAATTTAAAAGATACTTACTTATTTACACAGATACAGCAGTATTACCATCAACAAAACATCATACTATTTACAAACCACAATAATAATAATATATAAATATATCAAAAATATAATAAACCATAATCAAATAAGTACAATCAATGGTTTATTATGAACTCTTGATATATAAATATATTGATAACCATAAGTATAAACATCAGTTTAAAAATGACATATTGTTAATATCCAAATCGCAAATTTAAGTACAGAGATTTAAAGAACTCTTTTACCACTGCATAGGAAAATTATTTAATTTACAAACAGTATAACAGTAGCATTAGAAAACTAATATTACAAGGACTTCTTTATCTTATTTAATTTATAGTATGGCCAATTAAATCCGAGAGAATACAAAAAGTGAGCAGAAAAAAGGGAATAGTGTGGTTCAGAAGCAAAATACTGAGTGTGCGTATCGACACTGAATCCAACCGAAATATCAGGAAGCCTTATTTATGGAAAAACTAGTAACCACTTCAGCTCTTCATGAGTCACTCACTACAATGTTACATTGAATCCAAACGTTCAAGCTCCCAGCTGGGATTCAATCCTAGAACTGTGCGACCAAGTGAACTAAGTCCCTTATTTTTGCTTTAGTATTGAAGTATATCCAATCGAACATGAAACTTCTAAGGACAGGACCTATTATCAACATAGACCCAGTTTCACATTTGGAACAAGACTGCAAGTGAACTAAACACTAATTGATACCACGGGTCTATTTTCAGCACTTCATTTCACCTTCAAAGCAGATAGGATTTCACTATTACAGGGTGTCTACTGTACGTCAATTTTCAAATTCCGGTTTTTTCTAGGTTTTCCAGGTCTATTTTTCTACCTTTTTAAGGTCATTAATTTATAATATTTTTCTTCTTGCAAACAAAAGAATGTTTATCAATTAAAAGACCTATATACCAAGCACATACTATTTCTTTAAGTATAATAGAACATGAAATATTTATGTACTAACTAATATGTACATATTCGAGAGATTTCAAACAAGAAAATAAAGTAGAATATTTCCTACCAGAAGGCAGTTGAGAAAACTGTGCAGTAACCAACAAATAAATAGTACAAGCCCAATGTATGATTCATATTTTTTTAAAAAAAAATTCAACGAAAAATCAGTTCAGATCCAAAACTAACGTAATATAATTTACCTTTCTGCATGTTTAGTTGATTTGAAACTAACCAATACTCCTTAGTGAAACTAACCAATACTCAAAAAGTGCATTCAATATCAGTTGTAATTTATGTGTATGTACAACCCAACTTGGAAGCACACTTTAATTCACATAATCACTGTTTATTGCATATTCTTCTTGATGGGGAATGGCCAGTTACTTTATTTACACAATGCATTTGTATCATGTATTATTAATTTATAATATTTTTCTTTTTGCAAACAAACCAAGTATGTTTATTTTGTCAATTACCCGACTAAGATAGTTGCCTAAACACAATAAATAAAATAAAATAAATTAAAATTCAACTGAGTTTAACCTCAACTATTATGACCCATCCTAGAGTGAAGTTTTTAATGTCGTCCTCTTAAGTAGTTGCTTCAATATGAATTGGCTAGGCCCTTCGGAAAGACTCTCGCTCCGTCTTCAGGCCGTCGTAGAATTTAACTATGTGTGTAATTTTTTTTTGAGAGATTATATTGTATGTGAAGTTTAATAAATATGTATATGTAAGTATGTGGAAAGCTGTGTATTATTTATTAACCGAAACACTTGAGTCTAACTGTAAAACCTCCCATTTTTAAATTATTCCGCGGTCACTATTGCTTGACACCAAAGTATTCTTTTTTTTAAAAAAAAGTGAGCGGTTGCGGCCATATCGAAAGAACTGGAGTCGAATATCTGCCATACGTAGGTAAAATGTATTTAGGCCATATTTACAACAAATTCCTGTTCGAGTACAAGAATTATGAAAGCTAAAAAATATCAAAATATTGTATGTACAGGTAAGCACAGACGTGTTAAAATTCGAAATAGATTAATCTCGAAGTTCACAATGCCACATTCTATACCATATTACCAATGGTGCAATTCTGTAATTTCGGAAAAATATACTCGTTTACTACAATACTAAAGCTTAATTAACAACCGAAAAAGACCAGCGCTCTTCTACCATACCATTAATGGTGGTATTATGCATTGGAAAACTCGAGAAAGAAAATATCTTGCTTACTCCATATACCTAAGCAATCTGTGATTTGTCGACAAATTCTGAATCATCGATTATAGCAGGATGGCTTGAAACTAAATACAATTTAACAAAGATATTCACAGCGCATGGTCTTGAGTTTGTAATTTTGAATGAACTAGAAAATAATTTTAGAAAACCCTAATTACTCTACAACAACGTACTTGGATTTTGGCAACATTGAATACAAAATTCTAACCGTAACGTACCTAGACACTCCAGAATCCATCTGAAAGGTCAGATGTGATCTGTAATGAAGTTGTAATTGTATCAAACATGGAAACCTCTAACTGAGAGTTTCTACAGAGACAATTTCTGCTGGTCCCTAAAGTTCTGTATTTCATTCAAATTTCACTTAACACCTACAACGAAGCTTAGAGAGGGGATGTGGTTATTTTATATTCATTGTGTCGGTGACTAACATCGTCCTCATTTTACCAGCCTGGATGTCTAATTACAATGTTATAGTCACACGCTACCATCTTATGTTCAATATTCGTGGAATTATCCATTGTCATGAGTTCTAAGGTGTTAAATCAGATTTACTGACCCAAAACGATAAAAAAGGAAAAGGAAACAAGATTCCCAAACCGAAACCCTTTATTTCATAGACTACATGATACGTATACAAATGAATGTTTCTTCAAGCAGATAAGATATGGACCTTCTTTTCCTGCAAAGTGCAGCTTCTTAAAGTTGGCAAAAAGCCTTTGTTGCCACCTGTTTCGAAATTCGGATACAATTTCGCTTAAATTGCGTTATGTTCCTGCAAAGAAGCCTTTTAGCAATCATTTTCCTCTTGACCATAGCCCACAACCGCTTAATTGGTCCGCAGTGTGGTCACGACGTTTCGTTGTCTACCCGTGAAACAATATTGGATGTGATTAACCTCCTGAAACTGGATGGTGATGTGAGCACAATGCGATGGTGCCTTGTCGGGACAAAATAAAATAGTTTGTTAATGTTCAGACTACATAGCCATGGCAGCTGAATGTTTCGCAGACAACTGGCTACATACATTTCACTATTCAGAGTTAATGTCGGGCACAAACTCAGGAGAAAGTACCCCATCCAGTATCACTGCCTGCGACACCATCATTTTCTTTGTAAATTTTGATTTCGATTTTACCATGACTCCTATAGAGTTCGGCAACCTGGTTCAATAGGGACATATTCATTGGAATTCATCTCTGAAGCCTCCCATTCGAGTTTTGTTTCATCATCAATTATTTTATCAATTATCCGACTGAGACAAAGTGGTCTCACAAGTTCATTCAATTCAAATACATCAGGAATCCACTTAAAAAAGAAGCCAAGCTATGCATGATTAGGCCAGAGAAGAAGAGAATGATTACAAACAAAAAAAATAGTATCAACCAGAAAGGAGAAGTATACAAGTTCGGGTACCTAAGGGATCGCCTTACCAGTATTCACAACAAGTCTGAGAGTCCCTGAGGGGCTTTTTTTAACGATAATAATAATAATTACCTTAAATGTCTATTCTGTACCGTTCGATTTACAAACTTATTAAACGGTCTTTCTTCTAAATGTCTACAGAGTGGACATCAATAAAGTGAAAATTTAACTGGCAAATAACTTCAAGAATTTCCAGGTTTCTGTCTGAATTTCAGCTTTTTCAAGTATTCCAGGTCAGTAGAATTAAAAAAATAACTCCAGAGTTCGTTGCCTCAGTCCACATTACAACAGCAGCCTTTAAGAAAGTATTATCATCACAAAATAAATAAATAAATTTATTGGAAATTAAATTATTTCAACCTTGAAGCTACTTCCGGATAAGCCAAGTTTTAGAGGTATTTTTTACAGACCTTCAGGTAAGGCTCAAAATATCTCCACAGTTGTGAGATTGAGTCACAGCGGTAACACAAAATATCCTTGAGTACGAATGAACCAACAAGTTTTGCTTTCGACAGAAGCAGAAATGAAACGTCGGACCATTCACCTTGGTTTTTGTTAGGCATCATTCTTTTTTTACATATGTCATTCTCGGTTTAAATGTCAGATGAAAAGCAGCAGTTTCCGCATCAGGCATATAATTATAATAAATAGAAACAGACCTTACCCTTGCATCGTCTTCTTTTATTTCCATATTGACTTCAAAAACGAACATTTGAACATTAGGCTTCTCCATTCCTTGCTGATTAAAATCTATTTGTGAGTTAGTCATGGATCTGGGTACACGTTGAAATGCCTTTGCAAAGCATGCAGATACTGGACCTACCTACAAGAAATAAATATTTTTTTTAAAGAAACTGTAAACAGTTACATTTATAAGAAACTCTTACATCACAAAAAACCACATAATACTCTTTACGTAAAAAAATAAACTATGCTCGGGCCACAAATAACTTGTGTGTCAACTTTTTTTTTTTTTTTTTTTTTTTTTTTTTTTTTTTTTTTTT
>JAGDQP010005628.1:45258-76974 GCA_022664845.1 Lepisma saccharinum
TTGTATCTTGAATGTATAAAATGTATGTCCTACCTGGATGATGATGATAACCACAGGCGTTACAGACCGAAAGTCCTGATTCTGCCCAAACGCCATTTGTCCGCGGTTGGTGGAACTGCCTGAGTAACGGCAGTGTAGTCAGCATTGCGCGCCACCTGGCCACGAACAGGCGTATTAAGAGCTTTCTAGAACGAGTGGCCGTAACGTCTTTATTCACGTGACTTCCCAGTTTGCCTCACGACGCTGGGTGAACGCTGAAAAGTGGGACTCCAGCCGGGAATTGAACCTGGGACCACGTGGACATAAATCCAACGCTCTAACCACTACACTATGGAGCCCATGTCCTACCTGGAAATGTTGCTAAGAAAAACTGTAAAGTGGTTATTCTACCTCGATCTCTTAGTGAACTAGTGGTAATTTTATTTAGTGTCAGTCTTAACCTATCTACGTATTTTTATTACCCAAAGTCTGGTAGGGGAGGTTTCACGTGAGATATTATGACAACGACTCTGAACAAGGCTAATTCTCCTGACTTTACATGACCTTTTCTAGTATTTTATCCAGTCATTCTAGTATTGGGAAAACGATAAAATTCCCTTTTTAACTGTGGGCCATCCACCATCTACATGGCTGCCCAACGCACCATCTATTTTTTCAATGAGCATTCATAAATTGCAATAATATACTTTGGGACAAAGTACAACGTTATCAACGACGTGACTACACACAAAAAGTATCAGACTTAACTACTTGTTTACTTTCTCTTCACTTTCAAAAAAGAATAACAATCACCTAGTGTACCAGCATGGGAAAGTACAATTCTTTCAATTTGAATTTATTTGTTGCCTTTAGGCATCTATGACTGACCGGATAGTGTAGGGGGAAAGAATGTGGCAAGTAGTGGGTCAGTACCTAGATTGGAGGTACCATCCCGGCATTTGCCTGGTGTCAGGAAAAAACTGGAAAATCCTCAGTCGGGGGGGGGGGGGAGCTATGACGTCGTACTTACGGATTTTCAAATTTCTCGGCTAAATAAAACCCTCTCACAATCTAGTTTATTTAGCGGCGTTGATAAGTATTACTGGAGTCGGTTTTCAAAATCTCCATATTGTTATTCATTTTTCAGTATATTTTACAAAAAAAAAGGGAGTGTAGCCTCTTTATGTGTGATCTGAACCACCCTTGTGCTTGAATCCGGGACAGTGCGGTAGAACAGATCAACATGCAATTCATTCGTCACGAAAACTCCTTCTCGACCACCTCACATGCCTCTACATGACTTCGCCACAGGACAAAGCACAAGAACTTTCTAAGTATATCTCGTTTCACAATAGTTCAATTTTCCCGTATAAAAAAGTGCATAACAAATATATGTAATTATATATTGTCTCACAACGGACACCAAGTGGCAGAGTACGATTTTGATGAAAATTCGTATGAAGGTACATTGCCTAGGTAAATCTTTACAACCAAAATTACAGCTGCTATGGTCAACCAATAACCAAAAATAAGAGCAGATTAGTTATATGCCACAACTATCTTCGTCACTGAGTTTCTTCCAGTACAGACTGATGTATTACATGACCCACTTACTATTTAAAAATTTTGAACCAGAGTCAAGATGGCAGTCATTGTCGTCATACCCTCTAGCATGTATCGTCTCCTGTTCAGTATCCATTAATAGCTATTTGTTTTCAATAAGGCGTTTTCCTCGCTCTGTATTCAATTTACTTGCTCTACACTCCATCTTTCTCGGATCCCCTTGTCGTTATTTGTTGACCACAGGAGCTATAATTTTGGCAATACAGTTTACCTAGGCACTGAACCTACATACACGCGAATTTTCATCAAAATCGGACTTTGTCCCTTGTTAGTAATAAATAAATTCAAACAGAGCAAGGTCATGTTTTGGAGGGTCACACTAATTACGCAAACTTTCTCAAATGTAAAAGACAGCATATGGGTTTCAAAATCAGATATAGTAGTGGTTCAATGCTGACCAACGTATTACCCATATTTACTTCGCAGTAAACTTTTCCTTACAAAGAAGGAATACATTCACGTATTCAGAAGTTTCTATACACGAGTCCGAAACAGATTTAAAAAACCATTATGCAAGGAAGAAGTACTATATTCCATATAATTATTCTATACTTTTACTTACCGCTTCTGGAATGTCACAGCGAAATACATGGCACTGGAAAATAGCAGATTCCTGTGAGTCCCCGTGTGACCAAGTAAAAGCAAAGCAGGAAGCTTCTTTTGAACCTGCAGTTCCTCTTGCATAAAATAAAATACGATGGATTTCATACGTAGCCATCTCCGTTTGGGTTGCAGCATCGTACAGCCTTAAAGTAGCGAAGGAGAACAATGTTATGAACATACAATCTGTAATAGCTTTCACAGGTTAAACTACAACATTGATGTTTCTATTTAGATACCCGCATCCTCAGATCATCGAACAGTCTATGATTAAAATATGGATTTATTTCGAACTTTGATTAATACATGAAGAAAGAACTTAATGTTTAAGAATATTGGTGACTGGATATTTAATAGCATAATCTAAACCACGAACTTTGTCAACAACTAGGTTCATTATAGAACTACACTGATGTATCCTAAGTATATCGTTACTTCAATTTATTTTCTAATTACTGTGAAAGTATGAAATAAAAATATCTTATTTTAATACATAATGATTTTAGGTCAACTTCTATATTTTTGAATTCACTACTATCCAATGCTTCCAAGAGTAATATGGAAGAGGAATATCTTGTTATCCTTATTTCTTACTATAATTGAAAGTTCTTCAGTGTACGAGAAAACAATGAACGAATTCGAATACAGCATTAACACAACAGCAAATTATTACTTACTTCACACAGATTTCACTGTCCGAATTTAACGTTTTGTATAAACAGAAACGTTGCTGCCACCTACTACGATTAACAAAATTTACTAACTTTATTAGTTCAAAGAATATCGTGATCGCACTAATTATAGAGCATAACTTTGGCATATACGAATATATAAGAAATACAGATATATGCTTGCAGGAAAGCATGTAATTCAGAAGGGTATGAATAATTATTAATGAACACTGTATTCGCATGAAAGACTACAAGATATTAACTACCCAATGACAGTTAAAATACAAAAAACTGCCAAATTCCAAAAGGCAATTCCACAACGCTTATACGCACATAGATGAAACAAAAACTCACTAAAAAAATTAATACATACACAACTGATCCTTCTGAAGTACTTGGAACTGAAACGGAGATTTTAATGGCTTGATCGGATGATTGTTCGTTTAGAATAGCCATGTTGCGTTGAATTTCTGCCTCGCTCTTCGGAGCGTTAATTGCAGCTGCTCCCAAGTACGTAACACCATTGAAAATGGTACATTCTTGGGCGATATCTGGAAAAAGAACTACACATAAATTTAAAATAATTTTGGTGACCTTATATTTGCTTAATATTCGCTAAAGGAGTTTCATTTTTAGAACGACTTAACATTCAACCGTAACTGACTGAACTGTTATGGATCTGACGTGATCTGGAAGAACTATACCTAAAGCTGGGGTCAGCAACCAGTCAATCGCAAAGAACTTTATCGAAAAAATAAAAAATCTCCAAATTGTAATTTTAACGAGTCATTACTGATGGGCTGAAAAAATCCAGGTTCTTTTGGAAAAAAAAAAGAAGCCCACCTGAGACCAGGTGGGATTATTGGTTTTTTTTTTGTTTTTTTTTTGGGGGGGGGGTTATTCAGTTTTCTTGGGGATTTAAAAAATAAAATCTGAATGCATGTAAATATAAAGATGTGTAACAGACCTCAGTAGATAACGGTATATATCACTACTGTGGAATTCTAATTTATTTATAGCCTTTAGCATGAAGGCCGGGATAGGGTAGAGGAAAAGATACGGAAAAGAGCTCTCAGGGGTCTAAGTTGAAGGTACAATCCCGGCATTTGCCTTGTGCGGCTGCGAAAAGCCAATAAAAACTCTTTCAGGATGGTCAGCCGCTGCTATCAAACACAGTAACTCCCGAATGCAAAGCAAACGCTCTACTAACTGACACTACCGAGGAATCGGAATGCTTAGAACATGGGTATTCTGTGTGGGGCTGACCGCACTTGTTCTGTGCACCGGATCCAAGCCGCGACGTGGTTCGGAAACCACGATAATTGTAGGTTCCGGCATTGCCCAATTCACCAGGTTAGACTGAGTAAAACGAGGGAAAACCCTACTCGGAATTATCCCACTGGTCCGCCTGAGCAGGGTCTAAACCCACCAGACTACAACAGACGGGGTTTATTGTTTATTTGTTGTAAATCTTTTGTTCTCTTGTGATTTCCTGGTTAGCCCTGTGCTTCTGTGGATAGCGAGTGAACAATGGTAATATATGGCATCTGTTGGAAAATTTATATTATTATTAACAATATCTGATGATTCCAGTAATTAATAGTTTTGATATTACACAGACGTGATTTATTATTATATAACATATTTCACTACTAATTTCGTTAGAAAATAACTTGTTAATAAAGACAAAGTAAAGAGCATCAAAATCTATGTATATCTAGTTATAAGAGCTAATAATTCTAGTCGGTTACGATATCAACTTTCGGAAATATATCAACTTTCGTAGTTTGTATTGGAGTGCCGACAGAGCTTGATAATTTCCTTGTATTTCAATATCACAAAGCTGAAGTCGGATAGATTTTACATAGCAATATTATTCTAGCTAGAGTTATAATGAGAGTCGTGATCTGAATTCCAATAAAATGCAATAGTTTTCAATAGTTTCAATGACATGCTCATCTTAGAAATCATGTAAAAACAAAAGTTCACGGAAAGTGGGGTTTTCAAGTGGACCCACATTGGCAAGCCCTGGTTCTTTTTGTTGGTGTCATAGAAGAGTCGTAATTAACGTGAACAAAGTGCAAGCCTGTAAAGGCGATTCTTCAAAGTTATAATAGAAGAACTCGCAATGGAACAATTGGGAATGGCTTCTCCATTCGGAATACCTTGGTTCACCAAAGAATTCTCCGTAGCGTCGAAGAACTTTTCTCCACCATAACAATGTAAACTATTTGGTTCTGCAAATCTGAATGGCTGCGAGGCTTTGGATTTTTTACGAATATAACTAGAAAACTTTAATAAACTTCAGGATAAGGATAAAAATACTTTGCAAGCAACTTAAAAAAAAAAAAAAGAACTTGATTTTTGAACTTTTAATTTTCGGGTTTGGCTTTTGAGTTGGGGCAAGCTGAAACATTCCTTCTGCTTGAAAAAATATGTTAAGAAGTTATGGGCCAGCCATATGGAAGTCATGTCGAAAATGCAAGATGCAGTTCAATGGAGTCTGTGATTTTTTTCTTTTTTAAAAAAAAAAAAATAAAATATTACTAGTTAAACTTGTTTCTCATCTACACGCGACAGTTGATACTGACAAGCGAAACTGAAAAACAATTTCAAGAAAATGACACTGCTCAAGCACTTAACTTATTAACCTGAAAATTATCATGAAAGTGTAGCTCGATCACGTAAGATCGAATTTTCGTATCTTGTTCCTAAAGGAAAGTACACTATATTAGCTAATGTGGCACTGAGACTTTAGTTCGCGTATTCCTTGATCTATCTTACTGAATTGTTATTTTCCAACATGAAATGCATTAAAAAAATATGCACAAATGATGACCATTTGCATCCCTGTATCCGACTTGATGTTACAAGCTAATCTACATTTTTTTAAACTGGGAGGAGGGGGGGGGGCTGTTGACTGATACAAATCGTACCAAAACAGTTAGAAGGCTACCAAGTTTTTCTAATTGTTTAGGTTTAGTTTTACTATTAAGTCTACTATCTGTAGTTCTAAGAAATTCTTCCCCGTCTCTGGAAATTGTACAAATCAGACGCTGTGTCAAGGAACGAAAGTATCTGTATTTTGTACATTAAGAATACTTGTAACTGCCGCAACGCAAATATACCTTTAAATAAAAGAAATGAAATCTGTTCTGGAACGTTAGCAAGAAGTATCGCAGTGCAGACAAAATAACAGATAATTATGCTAACCATGTAGAATAAGAATATATTTTTTAAGGCAGACAATGAACGTGCCTCTTCTCAAGATTAAATTCTGTGTGGTTTTCCTAACTCTATTTTGATTCTTTGAAACTCAATTCTATCTATGATTCCCATTAGAAAATCATTATATCAATAGGAAGTTCATCTCTTCACGTTCGATTTCTTAATAATAATTAAAAAAAAAAACAATCAGTGCTTTAAATCTTTAAAATGAAAGTTCATGACAAAATACATTGTTACAAGCTCAACATAGTCCTGCAATCTGAAAAGTTGGAAAGGAACTCATGAGACTGCGTCCCATAAAACCCTTTAAATATCTTTTTTGGCTCGCCAAAAGCAAAGAATGTGGACACCCTTTCTCAGGCGTGATACACAACTTCCTCAAATATTCGAAGTTTGACAAATGCTGAAGTTGACATACAGGACAGCGATACAAATCAAAAGATAACACCTGCTGAAAGAAATATTATTTACTTATACACAAAACACGGTAACCAAGATTCTAACCCAAAGTCGATAAAATTAGTTGTGCCTTAATTTTGCATCTTTCAATATTAATATATTCGGCATTATGTGGTCATTTTCAAGTAGACAGGTGGTCAATATTTATTCGGACCCTTCTCCACGTCAAAATGACATAAATGAATTAAGAACTTAATTCTTTGGGACATCAAAAGAAATTATTTTTTAAAAAAATACAGTACACTAAAACAGGACATGGGCGAAAGAAAGTTAACTTGACTGTATATCCCAGGTTCCATTGCTTGTTCTTTTTAGTTTTATCTGTAGATGAACAGACGGAAAACGATGGAATTAATTGCAGAACTTCAAGTAATTGTAACACTGCAGAAAAACCAATTTACACATGCCCTTTTCAATAATCGAGTGTGCTGATTCCAAAGTGACAATTCAGAAATTGTCCAGCAGGTTCAGAAATTAGCTTACAGAGTTTTGCCGCCGAATTTGAGTGATGTCAAGGATTGCACGGTGACACTTGAATCACGGAAAAAATATCACGGCTGTTGGAACCCCCAATATGGATGGTTACAGCTGGTTTCTGCCATAGATAAGTGGTGTCAACAGTCTGTCTAAAATCAAGTGGCTCAGCTCTTTTGAACTGCATTCTATTAAGCTTCCGGTCTATTTCCGCAGAAGTGCTGAAGCAGAGAGCAGACGAGAGATTTAAAATACAAGAGACAATAAAGAGGAAAGAAACTGGCTAGGACATTGGCGTTACAGACACTGTAAATTAAAGGATGAATTTGAAGGTACGATTGACGGAAACAAAGGAAGGAGACGAATGCAACTGACAATTATAAATCGTGCAGTAAGACATACAGGAAAGCGAAAGAAAGGGATGATGGAGAGGGTATCATACCCTGAAGGACTTAGCGTTTTCCAGAACCATTAGTCGCCGTATTGGTGTAATACAATAAAATCTCTTTAAAAAAAAAAAAAAAAAAACTACGTCTTCCTTGTTACCACATCACGAGAAAAAACCTGTACCAACGCTGATTCTTGTTGACACAATTGTAGAAAAGAAGTAAGGGCAGGCTTTTTGTACTTCCACTTTGGAACTGGGTTTTAAAATACATTGAATGTCGTTGAAGTTTTGACGATAAAGATCGGACATTTATGGAATCTCAACACGAAACTACTCTGTTGTTAAACCAAATTGAAGCAACATACTAATTTTCAATTATATGAATCCCAAATAAGTTTTCGCACAAAAATAAGGGATTTCGCTCTCTATTACACTATCACCAAAAAATCGCGTTATAAATACACCAGTCTCTTGCAGACAAAGGAGAAATAAATATGCGTAAATAGATCTTCAATGGTTTTGTTTTTCTCTCTTCCTTTGATATATTACCTTAAATTATACACAGTGAGAATATTTGTTCTTACCTATGCGTGATGCCACAAAAATAAACTCTTACCTGGCCCATCTTGCCCTTCTTTCACTTCTTCCTCTATTTTCTCTTCAGTCTCTTTCTCAGTTTCTTTTAAAGCTTCTTTCTTGTCATATATATCGTAAAATTGACTCCCTCCGACTTTCTTCACAGTCTCTTTTACCGGGAGATGCTTTATCATTCCCTGTTCTTTACTGACTACGGCAGAGGGATTCGCTTTCTCCACTACATTTGATTCCACCTGAGAATCCATTTTTGCACTGTCCTCACTCAACACTTCCGTCAATGATTGTTTCAAATCATCAAGATTTCCATTATTAGCTATCTTCAACAGAGGCTCTCGGTCTACACAGATTCTTTCACTCCCATTCACAAACTCATATTCATCACTAGTTGCCAATGATTCATTTGATTGGACACGAGAACTATCCTCCATTATCTAGTGAAAAAGATAAAGAAACCAATACATGGAAATTATTCATTTACAATGAGCGGCAAATATCTAGATGTTAGTTGTTGGAAAGAATATTGCTAAACTGTACTCCCGATTATCCGTACATAAATATGTGATTCTAAATATGCAAGTGTCCAATTTCAGATGAGTATCTAACAAACAAAAGCTTTCGTAAAAAGTCGGTTCCTAGAATATAATTGAATGGAGCTTCGTTTTTTATATCCTTTACTGGCCGTTTTGGTATTAGAACTATCCATGGGACAAGGAACAGGGTAAATGATACCCTTCATTAAAAAAAAGTACTATCCGACATTGCATAGTGTGACCATGTTAATATAGAAAAATCCAGTTAAGATGCCCGAAATAAGCAAGATTCGAATTTTGAACCTGCTCCCTCTTGCCATTGGCAGTTCACCCTTCCACAAGGGCCTGAGTTTGCCAACGCCGGAAAAATGGAATCGAATTTCTAATATATACCTCATCATTATGATCAGAATGTTTACTATATAAATTCCTTTGAGAATAACTGATAATGGTAATTCTGCTTTGTCCGGAGGCAGGTCTATGACCCGAAGATACATGGGCAAAATGAACTAATTCTGGTTTATCACTGCCTTTCATCGGAAGGATATTATATTCAAGGCCCCTACAGTTTAAAGTGGATTACGAACCACTACATTCAATGTGCCTCCACCGGAGACATCTTGAGAACCCTTATAAACACAAAGAACTATTGTTCTGAATATTCGATCAAATCAGATTTTGACTAGAGTGGACTGACTGCACGTGTATGCAGTGGTGCAGAACCTCAGACAGATTTTCAATTCAAGAACTTCCACTAAGCCGCACTTGTAGATATTTATTTATTATGCATAAGTTTTGTATTTTCAATGTTTAGAGGCTTTCGAATCTGATATTCAGTATGGATAATGAAGAGTAGTGTATTTCAACTACGTACTAATTTCGTACCATATACTAATTTCGATCCCTTGATCGCAAGTCATACATAAAATTACAGTACTTACATTCACCCGACACCTCAACCTTCTGTAATAATCTAGTAATATATAATAATGACAAGAACCAACAACTATCATGAGATACGCGTTCCAGACAATGTGTAGAACCAAGAGATATTTATTTTAACCTGCTTGGTACCAAGTGCTAAAGATACAGTTAATCAGAAAAGACGTTTCTGGTCATCGCTGCATCTCAGGAGCGATTCTGTAAAAACAATTGTACACATAAATTTCCAATTATCTTCCACGTTACACATTGCCCGGAACAAACGTGTCTAGTCGAATTACCAAACTCAAAACTAAGCAAGCCAATACATATTGCAGCACTACAATTGCCGAAATTTTCGAACTACAGTGATACCATTGACCACGCTATCAAACCTACAAGATTTCATTTCAAATGTTACCTGGATGCCCTAGGACATCCAGACATGCCGACAGCATTACTTCGATAACACATTTTCCGATATTGAGGTCATTTAACCGTAGAATTTGTTGTAAAATTAGTTTCCTCAAAGAAAAGCAACCAACTGTTTCCCTTGTAGCTTCCTAGAATGAAACAAAACAGAATAAAAAATTATGGCACCTTTACTACAAAGTGCCTGTGAGTTTAATGCAGGATTTATTTATCATTTATTTTTCAAAACATAATCCACTACAATCTTCATTTTTCAAAGTAATATACATCAATGGGAGCTATATAAGTATAGGAGGCGTAAAACTGTCACATGTCTTAGATATTACGTCCCTCAGCGAGCGTATCTTCCAGAAAAAGGGTCAAGACACTCTGTTCTAAGTAGCATGCTATCATTTGCCTGGTTAACAATGCAGATGCCTGTTACCTAACAACGGGATCCCAAGTTACACACAAAATCGGGATTAAAATGTCAATCTCATTCTATAAATTACATACAGACTCAATTAGAACGTGGGGCCACGGTGGCGCAGTGGTAGAGCGGTCACCTCTCGTGCATAGGTCCTCGGTTTGACTCCGGCGCGTTCCATGTGGGCTTTGTGCTGGACAAATACCGTATGCGTGGGTTTTCTCGCAGTTCTCCCGTTTCCTCCCACTTCTTCATTCCACATTCTCTCATCATCATGATCACATCGTTATCTATTAAACTTTAATTTAAAAAAAAAAATCAATTAGAACGTCAAATAAACCTCGAGGAAAAAAGTAGATTTTCACACACGCGCATTAACTTCTACAAACTTAGATTCAGTTCATAGAACATCAGTGTATGACATCACTCGCATCCTGCGTGATGTGCATTGTATTGATTAATCATTTGGTTACGTATATAACTCACATGTGGGTCTTTCTAATAATATCGTTTTTCGAAGTACTATTCATTTTCTTGTGCTGAATGTCATCTAATGTTTAAAAGCCTATTTATGCAATTCAATTACATTTAAATATTCTGAATTAAATATTTATTTCAAATCATATGGTACAGAATAACATGCGTACGTATGCAAAGGTATTTTACCCGGCACACGAGTACAAACTCACATTATCACGAGAACTATTTACAAGCAAAGACAATATATACAGATATTTTAATACAATAAAATGTATGATAAATAAATTGAATAATTTTGAGAAGATTTGTCCATTAAAATATTTCTTACTGAAGTAGAATGTACCATTTGGAACTATTTTTCTGATATGGAAGCGCAAGAACACCAATTGTGTAGATGTATATAAGACGATGTAGCAACATGTAAGGTCACTTATTCTTGGACTCTAGAGGCGAAAAGTTCTCTAGATGCCTGAAGGTTAATGTAAAGCAACGATCGTTGACGTTAGTATCCTGTAGTCAGTAGTGTATCCTGTAATGTAGGACACTACAGTCAGTAGTCAACTGACTGTAAAGCAACGTCAATAAACTTTTAACGATATTTTTTCATGTTCGCTTTTTTTCGCTACTTTTCAGTTCTTAGTTTGATCTTGGTAATCTTGATTTTTCATGTCACTAGCGTGAAGACTTGAATAGAGGAAGAAAAAAACAGAATTCGGTGAGAACTTCGTAAAATTTCGGGGCCTATTCGCAAGCTTACTTTTTGAGCTTATTTCTCATCCTCTTTTGTCTGTGGATGAGCGACGTAAGAACTTTTAAGGGTGGAGCAGCTGAAAAAGAAGAAGAGTGGGCTGGAACAGCATTGCGAAATGAGTAATAGTGAAGGGAATATAATGCCATTCCCAAATTTGAGGTGGGGGGGGATAAAAAAAAAGAGAAATTCAAAAAAATCAAGGCAAAATGTCTCCTTTGTTTGCCAAAGTTCATTGCCACAAACAAGTCATCATCGTCAAATTTACAGAAGCACATCAAGGTAAGTGTAATTTTGTATCAATTAATTGAATACTTTCCCTTATAAATGTATTGATGTTTGGAATGAACAAGAATGCGGTGATTGGTATGTTTTACCAGACCCCTGTTGGGTGATACATCACTTCAGCTAAACCCCTAGAAACTCATGTAAATGCTACATTTTGCATTCCTATAGCCTAGATTCATTGACCAAGCTGCTACAGATACAGACGCTCCAGAGTTCCCGGCTGAAGAGACGAATAGTCGAAATAGCCTCTATTCTGGGGCATTGTCTTCTACGGTTTTCACGGTAGTGAAACAATAATACTGTACTTGAAAATGAGTACTAGTGTTAAAAATCTGCACTTCTGCAATACAAGCAAACTTTGTACTTCTCAGTACAAGAGAGATATTGAAAAGCACTATATTTTCAAGTACTACAAAACATATCTGCACTAATACTGTACTTCTTGGTACAATCATGGAAGCTGTACAAAATAACCAGGACGTTCTTCTAATGAAAGAAGAGATCTCCATGAACTTGCAGGACTGGGCGGATATTATGGGGGACCAGCGGACGGAGAGAAGCAGGGCCCAAGTAGGGGCTCATCAGGGAACCCCTCAAACCAACTTCTGGTTGAGAGGTGGTCAGCAAGAAAGTTTCAAACTACTGCACAAGCTCATTTACAAATACATCTTGCGCAACACTATGAGGCTTGCATCAAGAAAGGTATTAGAGAGAACAAGAGAGTCATCCAACTGCAAAAAACTGACCTCAACCTAATGGAATACACCAAAGTGCCCGATAACTTCGAGCGGAAAATAAAAGAAATCCTGGCGGGAGCCAAACAGAGCACAAATGAGGTAGTGGTCACAAACTACCAACAACTAACGCCAAAGCTAGAAGAATCGTGGAACACTGCACTGGAGGAGTGCAAAACCCAGTTTGGCCCGGATGCCACAAAAGAAATTGTCCAGAGGGCAAAAAGCGCGGCGAAAAACTTCCTGAAGGCCAAAGAATATCAAACTGGAAGGAAAGAGTCGATCACTAAACAGTTAAAAGGAGGAAATAGAAACCTTTCTAAAAGAATAGCACCAATACCATAACTACTGGTGACATTGCTGATGATGAACACATAATAATAATAATAATAAAAATAAAACAGGCGACATTACCACCAAGACGGTCCTCACGAGAGACAGTGGGCTGAACTCCCAAAAAGCTGGTCAAAATATGAAAACACTGTTCAATTTGCATGCTATTATATACACATAGGTTTTCGAGGTGGCTGATAACGATTATGAAGTCAAAATACAAAAAGGCGGATCCAATATGGCAGCCATTTTTTTTTAAATTCTCCAAATGGGCGGAAAATTAGTTTCATTATAATTTCGACGTCGCTGATAATGATTACGGTATAAAGTCAAAATTCAAAATGGCAGGCAAATTCCTAGGTATAATTTCCAGATGTGACCAACTGACCAAAAGGTATTTTACTTGTTGACAGGTATAATAATATGGGGTAACTGTTACCCCGCGCGTCAAATCACGGGTTAAATAATTTATGACATTATTTATTTTTCATTCTAAATTGAGTCATAATTTACCTTCTGGAATTCTGCATAAGTCCTGCAAGGGCACCTATGGTTAGCTGTTCTATTAGATTATAGTATTGAATATGTCGTACAATCAATATGTTGACGGAATTCTGCGGAACTCATAATTGATTTTCTACATTTGTCAAGATTTTGTTTTGTAATTTTATCTTTTTTTGTGAACTTCAACGATAATTTGTGATAATTTCAACTTTTTTCACAGCTTTAATTAGTTCAATTATGAATCTACGTACATTCATCTATTTAAAAAAAAAATTATGAAACTTTAAAAAATATATACTTTTTACACGTTCACATTAACTACATCAGAAACGGTCAAACGGCACTTTTCAAATAGCTGTCTCTTCCACAGGTATAACAAAGGGACAGATGTTTCAACGGAATTCGATACTTCAAACATTCTAGTATTCGACCTATGACCTAAAAATGATCAAATCGATTTTTTTTTGGGGGGGGCAGAGATTTTCAGCCCACTGTGGCGACAGGTGACGTGAAAATACCAATACCGTCGAACAATCTGACCAAAAACAAATTACCAGAAAGGAAGAGAACAAAATGCTACTAACATTATAATTATTATTAATAAATTAATAATAATAATAATAATAACAATACAACCACTACCTGAACAAGATACAGGCCTACACAACCAGTGGTTAAAAAGATAATGCAGGAACAGCCGTACTGGAGTCGAAACCCAATAATAAAATAATTACCAAGATGATAGAACGAACCCCAGAGCCCTCCAAATACCACCCAGTATTGGAGACCCCTCCGAGGGGAAGATTTTACTACGAAACAATAGAACCGGAGACACGGAACCGAACAAGTTCTATTAATAATTAACTAACCAATAATAACAGTTAGAAATGATTACAAAGAAGACATACGTGAGCAAAACCTCATTACTGACCAACACGACTACAGGGCTCTAACAACTGAGAGATTATCACACGTACTTGAAAAATGAGACCGAATCCTACTCTTTCAAAACCGGTACAGCCGAAAAACCGTTACATACAAAGTTAATAGAAAGCTAAGTGAGGGTTGACAAAGAAACACACACGATGGGGAAGGAAAAAAGAAGAAAAGAAAAAGAAAGGAGAGGCCTTACAACCTATGAGTGATTTAATAGCAAGTGTGAAAGGAAGGGCTTCGCATTAACCAAAAACTTTTTGAGTTATATCGGCATCTCTATCGAGATACTTTTTTTTTCCGAGTATCTGTATCAGATGCAACTATGGTAATAACCCAGGTATTCAAATTTCTCATCGGAAACAAGCATACTGAAATTGAGCTAGTTCATCCGATAGATCTTCCTAAGCACTATTGGGGCCGCATTCCAAAATATTATTGTTGCTCCTCATTTGTCAGATATTTTGAAATAACCTCACAAAAGGGTTTGACAGTACTGATTCCTCTTAAATCCTATCCGCCCACACAATTAAGAACAAACAATGGCACTGCCTTAATATGTACAAAGATTTGTTTTTACAAAAAAAAAAGTATACTCATTTTCAAGCCTTTACATGTACCACTCCTTGAAGCAGCGCTCATCGCCCAAGCAGTATCTTGTTTGCTAAAAGATAATTATACGGGCTGGGTAGGCAGCTGTGACTTAAGAAGGATGATCTTCCTCGAGTGTATTCCTTCGGAGGCGCGGACGAGGAAGATAACGACCAGCGCCTCAGCTAGCAGTGGAACTCGAACTTACGTGCTTCCCCGTGCCGTTCCGAAGTAACCATAGTAATGGGGGACGGGTTGTTTTCCGCGAACGTCATATTCCAATAACTATACATACGTTTTAATGTTAGTGCCATCATTTTGATGTATACCGGTACTTCGAACTGACATAATTAAGCAGTCATTGTTTAAAAAATATTGGATAATCTCTATATTATCTACCTTTGTTATCCTCATTGAATATATTTCATTTGTTGTCACTTTCCTTATTTTGGATGCGTAGAATGCAGAATGTTATGCAAAATCAAGAAGTGATATGAGTGCAAGAACACAATGTGCGTAATTTGATTTTTACCTTATATACTGCATTCTACACATCCGAAATAATGGAAGTACATTCAACTTTATACGACAGAAGTAGCCAATACAGAGAAATAATAAATTTAGTTACTTTACCTAACGTTAAAGTTGGGTCCAAAACATAACGTCCTTCGGTCAACTCTTATTTAGCTCAAAACCAAAAACATTTGGAGCAGTTTTCGACGCAAACACTGCCGCTTCTTTCTTTGACTTCCGTTCTCTCCCTGAGCTCACGTAAGGACCAATCATCAAAGGGAGGAAGGGGGTTCAAGCTGTACTCATCTGCTAAGAGGAAGTGGCAATGCTGAAGAAAATTTCTTGGCGGTAGGTGTCACTGTTTGGTTAGCCACAAATGATTGGGAAATCGACTGCTGGAAGGAATACTTTTATGAGATAAGCTCAACTACTTTCCTACGTGTGTGTGTGTGTGTGTGTGTGTGTGTTGAAACGCAAAATATAAAGCAGAATGGGGTAACTTTGGCAGCAAAATCATTTAACTATTTAATATATATATATTTTTTTTAACTACGACCCTGGAAGGAATGATGTATCAGGATGTCATGATGAGTATCAAAAGGTATAACAGTGATCCAGTATTGCTTTTAGAAGTTACCCCGTTCTGCGGTAACAAAGTTTCGAGTGACTGAATGTGAAATGAGAACCAAACAGTGAAAAATATCTGGGATTATTTGGTAGCTTCGGCGTTAAGGCCAAGCACATGGTGCGAGTGTTAGAGGCGATGTGAATACTAAAGTACGTATTTAACGAATTTTTCGTAACACCTTTATCGATTGGGACTCTCATCAGATGTTAATGGAACTATTTGCAGGGGAATGACTGAATAGATCACAAAAGCTAAAATTTATCCTGATATCGCTCCAGAAACCGATTCACTACTTCATAACATAATACAGAGAACACGTTGGCAGGGTCTGCGATAATTTTAATCCTGACTAAACTGCGCTGTACGCAGTGTACTGTCAACCAAACCTCAAGCTCAAAGTAACAGATGGAAACACTCTTAAAACATTACCAATTGGATGAATGATGGAAGTATTGACTGCTCTTTAGATACTTACTCGCATCGTTCAAAATAGAAAGAGTTAGGTTAGCTCAACTTATATTAGCTATTTTAAGAATTTAACTGCTTTATCTGGGCTTAACGTCTCTAGTCCTTCGCAATCAGATTCAAAATAAGGTAATGAACGTGTCTTCTCACACGGGAATTGTACTATTGGCGACATGCAGAGAAATACCAATGGCCTCACTTTGTTTTGATTGACACGTTTAATACAAAAGTCACTGGTAAATTTGCGACCGAGTGAAGATGGGTTAAGAAATTAAGGTTATTTTTTCTATTATACGCGAAGCACATACCTAGTAATACACACACCATGTGCTCCGGCAAGAGCCTTAGATGCCTAAACGCCATAAATAAAATTTAAAAGCATCATGTGCTTAGTCTGAATGCTGAAGCTGCTAAATTATTCGACGTACTTTCGGCTCTTTCACAATTCCAAGACTCGAAAATTAGGTATACTTTGGATTTCAATACTTTCACACACGATGAAAACATTACACTTCTGTAAATTTTACATTTCTTAGAGAACTTGGAAAGTGTACTTTACCGAAAAGACTTAACAAATAGTCTTCTTACAACCTTTAAAGCAAATGTCATCAATTTCGAACTTTTTTTTAGGTGCATTATTTATAATGTCTAGCCCAAACTTGTCGTTGTTTTGCAACGATATACATGGAAAACCAGTTAACCTTAGCGTTGTAAGCTATATATCGCTTACAAAAAATCGAGGTTAAATATTCCTAATCTGCAACTGTCATACACGCAATAATCCACACCCTGAATCATACATTTGCAAAACGCCTTGCATCTGTAATACATCATACGGTGAAAATGAACAGAAGAAGCAATGTTTCCTTAGTACTCATGATTTATTTCTCAACTGGATCATATTATAGAGAATGGCTGAACTTCACTTACTGTGCCCTGAAATTTATTTTCGGCAGCACACGGCAGCATCGTTTGATGCCAATTCGTTCATGTAAATTCGCATCCTTCTCATGCGAAAAACATCAGTGCCACTGCAAGTTACACACAAGCTTTGACTGTCATTATTTGCCACAATCATTTTTTGAAAAAAATAGAAAAACACACACAAACTTCTGGCTAGACAATTCTACTTCCAATAACCTCTCCACAGTTCCACATCCACATCCTGTCTCTCTCAATTCTCACGTCTTCTTCTCTCGTTCTCGTAAAGTGTCTTTCTCCTCCCACAAAGTGTGTGTGCTGCCATCTGTAGTCTGGCCACCATCAATTGTAAACAAATGCAGGCTTAGCTCATAGGAAGATCATCACGCGCTAGAACTAGAATCTCTTGAAAACAGGAATTTTCAACTCAAGAGTCGATATGAGACGGAAAATCCAAAAAAGATGGGAAAGTAAACAGAAAAAAAAAACCTTGAAGATTAAGAAAAAACTACTGAAAATAATGAACTATTTAAAATATGCAAATACTATGAAGTTTACGAGGCTGACGTCAGTGTTCGATTTGTTATGGATTATGAAGGGGGGATCCTACAACTATTGAATTGGTTGCTGGTAAGTTTGAACCTACTACCTGTTTGGGAAGAAATACATGGATTTTATTCTTGGTTGGGACGATATTCAGGATCAACAACCGGGGATGAAACCCTCTGGCACCAGAGAAAATCCCCGGCATACCCCAGGCAAATCGAACACTGGCTGACGTAGAAGAATATTGCAAGTTATATCTCAGTTGTAAACTCATTAATATTGCCGTCTGATCAACAATTAAAAATATTGATTCCAACAAACTTAGCTTGAGCGAATGAAAAGGCCCACTATTTCAGCACATTACAGAGCTTGCTTTCGTCACGAGGCTCTAATTGCTAATGTTCATTGAGAACTTCTAATGTAAAAATTAATTATCAACTGAGTTGACTTTAATCAATATTCTCCAGAAATTTCCGAAGATATCATGGCTCAATATTGTGTGATAGAAGATACTTTGTTTGCTCTGTGAATTTCTGGATGTTGCTGTGGTTACTGTGAAGCGTGACATTCTTTGACGTGCTGATGTCATAGTCATCAGCATGATTTATCTTTTTTCGTTCGAAAACAGAAGAGTAATAATTCCAAAGAAGGACGCCTGTCTGGTAACCAGGGACAAGTTCATACAGAGATACGACATCCTCACTTGTCAGTCAAAACCTATTCGGGATGCGAAGAATTTTCATATTTAAAACATTGAAAATGTCAGTGCAAATAAATAGTAAATACTTAAGTTGCTAAATTATGTTAATTGTCATACATATAAAGTACTATTCGTCAAATGAATTCTTTTCGGTATAATGCATCTTACAATTTTATGAACTATTGTATTTTATTCAGAGTATCACAATGATTTTTTAAAACTGTTCTATATGCATTCAACTTCGACATATTGATATGTTTGTGGGCATTTCGTTTATGTATTTAAAGTTACTTATGTATGGAAATTAGCATCACTAAGCTTGATGCAATCAAACCAAATGAATCTGCACAACTTAAGCCTTGGATCATCCCGCAATTGCCATCGCAGAAGCCAGTCGAGTCGAGTTGCATGAACTATCAGAATGTTTCAGAGAGATGGAACTCGGGTACAACTTTGCTACGTTGACATAACTATCACATGCATAAGTTTAGACGGTAGTGGAATGTGTCTGTATTTCAATTTTTAATCTAAATTTTAATATTTTTTTATAGCCTTAAGGCATCTTTGACTCAGATCGAGTTGCCAGGTATCTAGAAACTCAATACGGGTCAGGTCACGACAGTTAAATTAAGGAAACAGAAACGTATTTGTTGAATTTTAAGCATATACATTATAATCACTAACAAACTTATATTTTTAAGTTTGCATGCACTATTTATTTTTATTAATTAATGGTAAATGGAAATGGAGGTTAGAGGTCATTTACACTGGCTAGATTTTAACAAAAATAATGATAATGAATGTGCGCTTGTGTCATTCAAGATTCGATCTCAGCATGCGTCTGTTGCGACCGAAGAAACTCAGAAAAACTCTCAAGATAACCGATACCAAATATTGAACGCGAAACCTTTTCACTAGAAAGCAAGCAGTTCTTAACGCTACTTCTCTACCTTTCATGCTATCACAAATACGAGTTGTTTCATATAAATCAGCAACTGTCATGAGTGAGGAAGCCTCAAGAGAAGATTTTTCTTTCAAACTTTATCTCTTTCTGAACATGACAGGCAGCCTCGTGATTCACGATCTATTTTTACCAGTAATAGGCAACTTGATTGTTCAGTTTTCTTTATAGCACCATCGTCAAGGTTGTTTTCAGATACACTTTTTAATGCATTGTGTCTAGTAAATATGTCGCTTCTAACGTGAAATAAAGGGTGCAACAAAAGTACCCGCGTGGTCTTTTCTTTTTCATACTTTACATGTTAGTGTTAGTTTAAAAGAAAAAGAAATGTTAAGAGTATAGAAAGACCATCTTCACTTGTTTGATGTGCGCATTAAAATATATTTTTTATATTTTAGGGGAATCTGTTCTCCCCCCGGCGACCATATTTCAAACATGGCGGCCCAAGAAGCACATCCACGTCGGCCGATATGCGCATATGGGATTATACGACATCGATCGATATCGTTCAACGACATGGGCCCTATATTGGATGGGAAACATCTTGACCAATATCGGTAAACGATATAGATTGACGTCGGGCATCGACATGCTCAATACTGGGTATCGACATCGCTCAATATCGGTCAGTGGCATTATGAACATGATGTAATTATGATTTTTTTACTATTTTTTTAAAAGGAATCCCATTTGTACATAGAACCACTAACATAAACAAAACAACAAGAAATGGTTAAACACGTTAGAAAATGTAAAAATAACACTACTTATGTAAAGAATACTATTTTCTGTAGCTAGAGTTACATCATTCGTTGTTGTAGAGTTACATCATTCATTCATTACATCATTACAATCCATTCGTTGTGCTAATGGATTGTAAAATGTGTCGACCACTGCTAGTTTGTAAAATAATGTTATTTTCGATATTGCGTTCACGCTAAAATTTGTAGTTCCGCTCAATTATAATCATTTCACGTCTCTTCCGCTCTTAACTTCTTTTTTTTGCCAAGAATTTAAGAGTACAATGGTCGTGATTACAATGAAACAGCTTCAATTGAAATAAATGATGTAAATGTAAATAAATTACTAAAGGAAACTTCTCTTAACAACCACATGGCCTTGAGAAAATATGCTACTTTCTACCGTACAAACGAAACAAAAGTGTAAAATGTTCCCTGGTTCTGGCGTTGTACGATAACCAACGTAATAAATATTACTATAGATCTTGTTGGTTTGTCTATGTACTTTCAGCGATCGAAGACTCCTTGGGAAAAACACAATCAACTTTAACACTTTATTTGTCTGTGTCCTTCCGGTGGAAGAGCAGATTATTTCTGCGCTTTAATATGCTTCTATGAACATATCCTTTGCCATCAAACAAAGCTGGCCGCGTGTTGACTACATCATGAACTTTCATATTTTATCACCAGAGGGATATAGCGTCGCTTGAATAAACATCGGTTTGCCCATATGGACCGACATCGATCAATATAGATATCGGTTAACGACATGGATCGATATGGTTCCATGACGAAGCTCTATTTTTTATTTTAATTTATTCAATTTGAAAAACAATTTTGTAAAAATCTTATTCTTTGCAAAATACTTACTATAGTTGTAGGATCGACGTGGACTCAAGCGGCCGCTCTCCCGCCCGCATTAACGCTGTGTGGTGATATGGGTGGTAGGCGTATATGCTACTGGGAGGATGACTTTTTTCGCTCACGTAGATGCTGAGATAAAGTACGGAAACCTGTGAATATATATATATTTAAAAAACGAAACTAGAAGAGTTAGAGAGCTGAATCAAAAAGCATTGTTTAGCTCCTGAACTGTAGTTTGAAGATATGGGTAACGCATTGTCAAAAATTGAGTTTTGAAACCAAGTCGTTTGGTGAAGGAGTTGAATATTTGGCTGTATTTTTTAAATATTTAAACCTAACTACAAGGTATTTGCATGAAAAAAAAAATATGCCGTTGAATCACATTCCCTTTCTTACTGCAGAAGTTCGAACATAGCTTGTCGCCGAAAAATGTCGGATTTCGAACTTAAATTTCTCAAATTGGTCCCCATGAAAAGATCTTAAATTTGGTGTCAACGAAGTTTTGTATGTGCTCAACTCACAGTAAGAATTGCAACTTCTGCCCCTCTGTGTTCAAGACAGCAATACCTTTTGTTAGAAAGACAATAAAGTACTTCTGAGAAAGAATCATCCTTCTCGGCTGTTGCAGAATTCACGCAACACCCTCCGCAGCATAACGCTTGGTATTGTAGTAAGTGTTCCCTATACCTTCTATCTCCAGTGAGATAAATTAAAAAGAAAACGACTAGAAAAATAAAATTACTATATCGAATATGTGTGTATATGTGCCTTAATGCGTGTATGGAGATAAGTTGAAATTATAGTTCTTGCAATTCATTATATTCAGAAGGATAGTTATTCTTTCTATTATTATTATTACAGTTCGCCCGGAATACCTCAAAATTAGTATAAAAACAAATTTTACTGTCGAGAATAAAGGACAAAAGCTGCACTTCGAAAACACTTGGCAGCACTTGGTTGGCATACCAAAAAGGTAGATTGTTAACAAAACTTTCACCGTGCCAGCACGGGTCTATTTCTCCATCTTGCTTGTGAATTCCCTTTAGTGTGTACAGTCACGGAATAAGGTATTGCGGGACTTGAATAAAAACTAATATTTAGTAATTGTTTTTTTTTTTAATGTATTTATGGGGCAGACGGGCAGTTATATTTCAGCTGTGACATGCCTGAGGAGCAGATGTGACAGACTTAGCCTAAAAGGTGCCGATCTTATCCATAAATATAAGTTAAATAGAAACTAAATACTAGACCATACACTACTTAATTGCTAGACTCCCGGAATACCTTTTTCCGTGACTGTACTCCATAATCAGAAAGATACGCGTTCGAAACTGTCGACTGGTGATTCCAAGGCGTTTGCAGCCTAATATGTAATTGAAGATAGTTTTAAACGCGGAAAAGGCTGTTTTGTCGTATTTCGAGGATTATCCGCTATTTTCGTTAGTCACACACACCCTATCATTCATTACAGCTAATAATCAAATCTTTTCTGTCGATTCTTTCGCTCTTGCGAATAAGAAAATGTATGAAAAATTATAAGCAAATTTAATCAATCTTTTGTTTCAAAATTTCACACTTGAGTACAGAAATTAAAAAACAAATTAATGTTCTTAAAAATAATTTTAATATGTTTAGATTGTTACTATGCTATTATAGAAAAAGAAAATAGCTCTCCTTGTTTTAACTTTGGATATAGCTAATTTTTTTAACTACTAGCTGTTTGATTAAATGTTCTTTCATTTCTTCTAAGCTTCATTGAATACCAACGTCAAATATGAGTCACCTCTCCCACTGAGCTTCTGTATTCGAGCGGTTGAAAAATCCCGTGACTGATGATCGCATGAGGAAATAAAAGAGCCGGAAGTAGGCTGGGCGGACAAAAGAGTGACACTTCAAAATATTTAGCAAAACTTTTTTAAAAAATCGTTCTATTGTGATCTGTTTTCAAAGTACCGGTACAATGTGATGAATGGCTTATTTTTATTCGTACAGTATTCGAACATGTTAATGAATTGAATTGAATTGCGTTCAGAGACCAATGCATTGGCTATTGCTATATGGTATAGAACATGTCATTTTTTAATTACAAATATAGGTATATACTAATTACATTACTAATACATGAATTACTTATACATATGACACACAAAACTATTTACACAAAACGTTTTTGTAAAGGAAAACAAGACAGTAAACATTCTGCCATTTACCTGAAAGCGATATACAGGTAATATATATGTTTTTTTTTTATCCGTACATTGATTTACGTAAAGCTTTTAATAAAATATAAAATAGACTAAAACGGAAGATACAAATTTTGTCATTTACCTAGAAGACATATTCGGATTCGTTTGTAAGTAATCTTCTACAGTATAAAAGCAATCGTTTAACAAGAGGTTACACAATGATATTTTGAACAGTGCATGTTTGGTTATGGATTGAATATGACTAGGCAATTTGTTGAAAAGTTGTAGACCTCTATATGCAATTGTTTTCGAAAATAAAGTAGTATTAAGAGGTGGAATCAAAAAGAGACAATTAGTTCTAGTATTATATTCATGTTCGTCTGAATTCTTTTTGTACATTTTTGGTTTATTACGGACCAAAAGAAGAGTTTCCTATATATACAATGAAGAGAATGTGAGAATATTTAAGTCTCTGAATAGTGCTCTACAAGAAGCATAATATGAGCTGTTTGTGGTTATTCTTAATTACGATATTTTGAAGTATAAAAGCTATTTTAAAGTCTGTAGATGAGCCACAAAAAGCTATTCCACATCTGAGTATTAAGCTGATAGTATTGCTTTCTTTCTTAAAATGGAAACGAGTGACCTTATTAGAAAGATTACAGAGGACAAGTCGTTACTTGATTTTTCAATATGCTGAAACCTGGATAACTTATTAATGATTTGAAGTTCAAGGAATTTCACTGTATCCTCTGCTTTAATTACTGTCTTGTCTATTCGAAGAACTGGATAAAGTGTCAACTTCGCTTGATTGGTATGAAAATACAAGCACGAAGTTTTACCAGAATTCAGAAATATAGTATTGCTTGTAAACCATGAAATTAACTGTGTCATGCTAGTGTCATTTTTATCTTGGTTTGTCGGGGATTCGGATCTTATTAATACATTTGTATCGTCTGCATATAAAATGAATTTAGCTTCTGTAATTTAGCCACGCATGTCATTTATGTAAAGAAGAAACAGTATAGGTCAGAGGATTGATCCTTGCGGAACCCCGACAAATTGAGTTTTTGATCTGTGGTTAGTAATGTATTTGGAGTCTTCATTTAAATGGTGGCCTTTCCATTTTGTATTTTGTCCGAGAAATAAGATTGTAGCCACGTTGTATTCTGTCCGTACACATAATGTACATCTGTACAGATAATAAGATCTGTACATCTTATTTAATAGAATATTGTAGTCAACGCAGTCAAAAGCCTTCGTAAAATCACAGAAAACACCAAAATGATACAATTTTGTGTCCATTGCATGTACAATGTTCATAACGAAGTCATATATAGCATTTTGAGTTGACTTTTCTTTTAAAAGTCCATTTTGAGATGAGCATATAATATTATTAAATTTTAAATGATTGTTTAACCAAGAAAGAAAGGCATTTTCAAATACCTTAGATAACACTGACGTAAGAGAAATTGATCTGTAATTTTTCACTTTCTCCTTGCTTCCCTTTTTATGTAATGGTTTAATGAGAGATAATTTTAAAATTGTATGAAAAGTACCATGTGTACAAGATGCATTGATTATATATGTAAGTGGGTAAGATCTTTCGTGCCCTTTTCAATACTAGTATAAGAATTTCGTCAATGCTGGTATATTTTTATTTTTTTAATTTTAAAATGACAAATTCAATTTCTTTTGGGGCAACTGGTTTCAGAAACATAGAGTTAACAGTCATAAGTATGGTTCTAGTTTCTGGGCTATGTTTGGTAGAGATGATTAGTTGGGGAGCATTGTTACGACCGAACTGAAATACATATTGAAATAATCAGCCATCTTTAATGTATCATTAACGGTAAAGTTGAGTTATCTATGTTTAATTTTATGTTGTCCTGAATTTTCATTTGTCTATTTCTTTCCTGATTTATTATTTTCCAAGTTCTACTTTTATCATGGGAAATAAGCGCTAGTTAATCATACTAGTTTCTTTTGCTTTGATATATTACTTTTCAATATATGTTCTTATATCTTTCATAAAAAATCTTTATCGCTTGAATTCTTACACTTGATATATAGATCCTTTTTATAGAGTTCGACTAGATATGATAATACCGGGAGTGATCCATGGCTTTCTTAAGTCTTATTTTATTTTTTAACTTTTCTTTTGAATGAAAATTCGAATTTTAATTTAAGCTTTGAAATAAATTAATCAAACTTTTCATCAACCGAATGAACGATACACTGAAAATAAAAGTACACTCAAGATCGGCTCGAGGGGTGTTCGAACTGTTCCCCCGGGCAGGGCGCCAAAATTTTGGGGGCACCAACTATTTCGGTCGCGAGTGTATCGAAACGGGTAAACTAGTATATCGCAAAAATTTCGAGAACTACACTGTATAATTTTATTTTTATTTTACTTTATTTAATTTCACTTTGTTAGTTGTTTATTTCTTCAATTATGACAAATTTTCGAATCAAATTTTTATTATTAAAAATTTCAAAATAACAGAAGAATAATTATGTTGGTATATTTAACTAAGTACGCTATTTTTATGATAAAACTAATACTAATATGAACTTATTGTTACTACCTAAGAAGAATTAACTACTTGAAAAATACTCGTGCTCTAAATTAAATCAATTAATACACCAGCATCGGGGCGCCACAAATGCTGAGTTGAGTTATTTCCGACTTTAGTATTTGGATATCAGTGAAACTGATGAGATTTCTATTGTTACTGTATGAGTTCGGAAAATTAAATTACTGTTTATGAGAGCGCGTCGAAAATTTGGAACAGAGCGTCGATCGAATTAGAGCTGACTCTGAGTATACTTAAAGTGCACAATATATCCCGAAAAATCTTCACAATATGTTCCAGTTTTACCACTTTTTAATGTACAATATATGAACAATTCATGAAATTAATATGAAACACTACATTTTTATTGCACAACATATGAACTTTTGGTATGCTGATACCCAAATCATGCACAAAAAGAGTTCACTTAATAGTGGCAAATGTACTAAAATTAATCTGAAAACGTGCTCTGGATAATGTGAGCTTTAGTAAATATGAACAAAATATGCAATAAGGGTAACAAGCAAATAAAAAGACACATTGAGCACACAAAAAGCTCACAATTTTTCAGCAGGTTCACATAAAATTCAGATACGATCATATAAAGTTTATTTTTGGTGAAGTTTTTGTGTGCTTTTTGTGTCACGAGATTTTTAGTGTAGATTCAGTAAATGACCAGTCTTCTTGACTCAATAGTTGAATACAACTATTTAAATTATCTTCATTAATGTTCTCATCAATACATTCCCAGATAGCACCCAAGTTTACGCCAAGTTTATACTAGCCTTGTTTTTCCCCTTGCAGTGCTAAACTTACTTTATAAAGTTTGTTTAAATGTTGTAGCAAATTTGAAATTGCAAACTTGGTATTTCAAAGTTTGCATCAAGTTTGGTATTACAAACTTTATGCAAGTTTGGAATACCAAATTTGCTACAATATTTACACAAAACGTTACGTAAAGAATAAATTATACTACGTGCTCGGGTTGAAAAGACATATCGCTTTTTTGTCTTTGTATTGCGTATAATGAAAGAAAAGAATAAAAATCTAAGTTCAAGTGTAACGACTGATTAGGGGAAAAACATAACGTGAACTTGAACACGTGTTTTAACTCGTGGGCGCGCTGCTATAAAGAACACTGAAAAACGATATTTGACACCTGCTGGTTTGGTGTAGTGCGTAATGTGTTGGAAAGCTAATGCGAGGCCCCGGGTTCGGTTTCCGGCGTGGTGACATTTTATTTTTATAAATACTGTATAGTTACTGTTTTTTATTTCCGTACATACAGTATAGTATACGCATTTTCAAATTGTATAAAAAAACACTAACCATTGGTTAGCTTTGGATTTTTTTTAACCCTGGCATTCCACTTAGCAATCCAACAGAAAAAATCACAATTAGTTTATCACTGTAAGCAAACATCAAGGATTAGTCGATTGATTTCAACTGGGATACTATTTGGGAAATTGGCAGCCGGTTTGTTTGAGAAATGCCGTAAGTAAAGTCACTATAATACTCTTGAGATGTCTCACTTCTGGAAAATCACGAATCAGTCTTCTTCATATCTCTATTCTAACACAGGATCAATTAACACAATTTCCCAGTTTCGAATTAGTCTACATAAATGTCTTTATTCCAGAAACTGTTTTCTTAACATAAAAGGCCTAGTAAAATGTACTACGTTCAGCAGAAGAACCGGTGGAACAGGGATAGAGTGTTGGACAGCAAGGTGAACAAACAAATCTTATGGTCGTGACTCGTGAGTTCGAACCCCACTCAGACCTCTCTTTTCTCGCTACAGGCTCTACCAACGTTTTCAAAAACATGGTTTGTAGCAAGTTAAGCATCTGTCAACTAGTAAGTTTGCTGTAAGATTGTAGCAAGTTTGCAACCTTGCAATTCCAAACTTGCTGCAAGTTTGGAGCCTTCCAATGCATATAGTGCTGCAAACTTGCTACAAGTTTAATGTGCTATCTGGATTGCTCTGCGGCAAGGTGAAAATCAGGAGCTGTAGTTTAGCACGTTTGGTGTAAACCTCAAAACTTTCTTATAAAAAACAGTGGCGATGAAAGGCAATCTGATGCCCGGGGTAAATTAATTTGATTGATGCCCTTTCGCGAACACAATCATGATCGCAGACTTCGATTTAGTGAGGATGAGGCACCTGCCTTGGGCACCAAAGCTGGGGACGCCAAATAGGGGCTATCGAAAACTATATACGAAGTGTGACTAGAAAAAAAAAGATTGATTTTGCTATTGGCAAATAACGAGTACGTGAAGGTAAAGGAAGGCATGATTCTATAGCACGATATCCTGCCTACTGAATGACAGATTGCCCTGAATGCAGGTTACTCAGTCTCACTGTTGCCTTGGTACATAGCGGAACGTACGTCTGTGCTCCGTCGGGAAAATGCTGAATGTTAAAATGGAACAGCGTGTCAATGTGCAGTTTCTGTTCAAACTGGGAAAATCCTCAACAGAAACGTATGATATGTTAAAATCAGTGTACGGAGATGACTGTTTATCACGCACATAAATGTTTGAGTGGTTTAAACGGTTTAAAGAGGGACGGAAAATAACCAAGTGAGCAAGTCGAAATTCAAAGCCATGTTGATTGTTTTTTTAATTTTCGACATCCGTGGGATCGTGTACATTCATTGGGTACCCGAGGGTAGAACTATAAAACAACATTATTACCTTTATGTGCTGACAACCCTTCGTGAGCGAGTAAGAAGATGACGACCTGATTTGTGGCAAACAAAGTCATGGATACTGCACCAAGACAATGCTCCTGTCCATACGGCCCTGTCAGTTAAGAAATTTTCAGCTAAACATGGCATTCCAGTGTTAGAGAACCCGCCATATTCGCCAGATCTTTCTCAGTGTGACTTTTTTTTATTTCTCAAAGTAAAGTCAGCACTGAAAGGAACTAGATTTTAGATAGTAGAAGCTGTGAATAGAAAAGCGACGGATGTCATGAACATGATTTCAGAAAATGACTGGCAACACTGCTTCCAACAATGGAAGAGTCGTATGGAACGGTGTAGGGATCATGCAGGGCAGTACTTTGAAGGGGAAGCGTTCCCATTGTACAAAATGTTCAATAAAAGAGTTTGTAGCATCAGTCCGTTTTTTTTTCTAGCCACACCTCGTATAAAAGGAAAACTCCAAATGTACTAAGCGCCGAAATAAAAAATTGTCAGGTTGAAAAAAAAAAAACCGTTCGGATTTTTTTTATACAAATCACAGGCAATTGTAATTATAATATTTTTTCGCAAAATTTATAAAAATAAGTGGCATATGTATTATTACTTTTTTCAATTCCTCGTGTATTAAAATTAGAGTAAATAAATTCCAATAAAAACGGGGGGTGACATTTTCTACATATGCCTCGGGTGCTGAAATACCTCGAAACGACTTTGCCTACCATATCTACATAAATTATTTGCCTCAATTTTTGCTTCAGACAGACAATATACATAAGGGTGTTCCGAAAATGTTGAAAAAAATTGGCAAATTTGAGCGTTCATGTACTAATGATGTTTCACGTGACATGTTTCAGAATTACAAACTAAGTAGTTTAGTGCCTATTGACCATTTAACTACAACATAAGATAGTTTTCGAGCTTAATTTTTAAATTTGAACTTTTGGATTTTGTCCGTTTTTTTTTAATATCGTCCCACTGTTGAGCAGCGGGGGCCCTCTCGACACTTGGGGCCCGGGGTGGGGGCCCCGTTCGCCCCCCCTTGCCCCCGTTCGCTACTGATAACATTATCTACTAAACATTTACAGAGAATTTGAAGATTCATTTCCATGTGTTACGAGACCTTAATGCCTACCCTTTGTATGTTTTTCCTTCACGTCTTTAAAAAAATTGGACAAATAACAGGTAACAATGAAATTTTGGAAGGCGCACCCGATAATATAGGCATTAAGGTCACACTTATGAGTGTGTATCAAGTTAACTACTGAAATTTCGAAATTTTAAATTTTAGCTCAGAAATTTGAATGCCGTGATGGCAGACGTCGTATGCCAGGCTTTCAAATTAGTTAAGCTCTGCAATCGAGGATCAGTTTATCTGAAAGATAATAAAAATATCTGGCCGCTTTACAAAATTTCATCAGGCTCGTACCCAAGCGGTGGGCACCCGGGCATATGCCTCCCTTAGGGGTAGACATTAGCTCTAATCAGGTAGCTGTAATTGAGAGTCTGGTTGACACAAATTCTCTAATTGCGAAAGACAGGTTGAACCAGGCAAGTAGTATAATGGGGGATATCGCCCGAAAAAAAGGGGGGGGAATTCTCAACGTGTAGGCTCGCGGAATAACACCGCGAGACCCCTTTTTCATTTAACTATCCATAAAGTATATACACTATGTACTATTTTCTTATTAGGAACATATTACATAGTATTGTATATATTTACCTTGTACAGGGACATATCGCCCGAAAACATTAGGGCGCCTTTTCATGTCCGCTTGCGTTGTGTGCGTTACATGCGTTGACTGCGTTAATCCAATTTTCTTGAAGAAGACTTTTCTGTACGCGTTTACCGTCTAGGTTACATCAAATGTTTCAGAAATTAGTACTTTTACCTTAAATTATAGTACTGGGATATCGCCCGAAAAAATACAGTAAAACCCCGAAATACGAATGATTTTTGTTCCCCTTCTAGCTTACAGTAACTACATCCCCGAATACCATAATCTGACCATTTCAACTCATTTTATAAATTACCCTTGTTAAAAGCGAACCAATTTTACAATTGTACAGGGATATCGCCCGAAAAGTAGGTGGATCCTGAACCACCTGCTTAGCTTCCTCCATTTCTGTCCTAGATTACAATAACTACATGTCTGAATACAGAAATCCAACAATTTTCAAGGATTTTATAAATTAAACCTTGCCAAAAGCAAAACAATTTTATTTCATAGTCATACAATCCTTAGAATTTTCTTAGGCCGTGTTTTAATATACACGCGCGTTATATGCGTTGACTACGTTAATCCAATTTTCTCAAAGGTGGTTTTTCTGTACACGCTCACCGCCTATGCTGCATTAAATGTTGCAGAAATTAGTATTTTACCTTACATTATAGTAATAACTATGATTTATACAGTAGTCGACGATAATAATATGATAAATAATCAACGATCAATATAGTACCACTTTTTTTGTTCATACAGTGTATACTCTATGTAATAGCTGACGAAAGCAATACCTGAAATACTCAATAATCAATCTGTTAACAAGTTTTCAGTCATTTGATGTACATATTACCTTCAACACCTTATATTTTCATTGTTTTAATCCAGCAATTACTTCTATTTTAATTTTATTTTATAATTAAGATAAATGTCAATTATTTTATGAACACTCTATAGCGACCACTCATTAGAAATTAATATTGTTGTGTTATCCTGTCGTAAGATGAATTCAATAACAAATCAAGAAGACATACGCTAGATATGTCGAAATCGTCCGTCAGGATGACAGACACTAAGACTCGAACCCAGGTTGTCTTTCTCAGTGCTGCTTCCAAGACCACAACGCCAGTGTTGAACGATACTGGATTTAAATGAAGTGTTTGGAAAGAAGGCAAAACAGCTGGCCGATATAGAGAAAACTTTTTCTTTACTCTCTCCTTCTTCTGTTTTGAAATCTTGAGACGAAAGAAGACATCTGTTGCCTCTCT
>JAGDQP010005629.1:0-30451 GCA_022664845.1 Lepisma saccharinum
AACTTCTAATTTCACGAATACTATCAAGAAAGCTGAAATTCAAAATACACACGACAGTTGTTCTGCCAGTAATAGTTTATAGTTGTGAAAGTTGGAATACGAGGATATGCTCGCGAGAGATAAATTGGCCTCACTGTTGCCTAAACTACGATTTGCTTTAATTTTATATAGTGTGCTAGGGTTGTTTTTTTTTTCCTTTGGTAATGTGAGTTTCTTTGATGAGTTTATGTGCAAGAATATAGTGAACGACGTTACTTGTTTTAGCGGAAGAGTTGTTAACTTTTGCATTGAAGTCAAGATTTATTTATCATTCATAGTTCTTGCGTTCTTTATGTATTCACAGTAATATGTATGACTTCGTTTTGTTTTTTAATTTGCATGAAAGGAAAGGACATTTCTTATTGTGTCCATATAAATTCGAGTTTGGGGATGGGGCTATGTCAGATTATACTTTTGTGCCTTTTGGCATAACTGTTAACAAATACAAGTGGAACAATCTACAGTAAAACTTGACAAATCTATATCTACTACTGAAATGAGTACACAGGTTGATGAAATCACTTTGAGAAATACGGTTCAGGATAGACTACAAAAGAACGAGAAACGTAAAAGCAAAATGAAACCAAAACAGTTCATGAAAAATACAAACAGGGACCCACCTTCCATCTGTGTCCCTGTCTTCTTTCTTGACTACACTTCAAGATAACGTCAACACTAAATGAAATTTGGGCTTCAAAATCTTTGCTACCAACTAGGTCGCTACACAAGTTCTCTCTCCTCGCCTCGCTTATTATTATGTTTAACGTCTTGTTATTACGTCTGTGAGTACTGGGGAAGTTAAAATGTACTAATTGAAATATTTTCCTTTTACAGTTATCAAAACCAGCTTTTTACTTGATGTAGTCTACAACTCGGAACTGTTCTGTAAATTAGTACACTCAGCAAAAAGGTAAAATGACCTGACCGTACTTTTTCAACAGACTTAATTGGGAAATAAAATATTTCCGACTACAAGAAATGTCTTACAAGTAGGGCAGCTTTCAACAAATAAGTTCCTTTGCAAAATCAGCTCAACTACATTTTTTACTGTAAAATATTTATTTCTGATTTATTATAATGTTTTATTAAATCCTCTCGTTGGTCCGTGAAACTAATGAGCGTCCTGAAACTAAATTATATTGCAATATCCCATGTGCTTCCCAGATCTTAAGATATGCAGGATTCAGAGAGAAAGAAAACTTTATCGTATATGTTCTGTCCCCTTGTGTCGATGAACTTTTCTTCAATACATAGCAAGCAAAAGCTGTTAATATCATTCATTTTTTCTAGGTGGCTACGACCGAGGCGAATGCTTGAAAACAGTAGAGTGCTATGATCCTTCCGATAATACATGGACAACATTAACGTCGATGAAGGAAGCTAGAGGCCGTTTTGACATTGCGGTGGTCGGAGGCAAGGTGTTTGCTATAGGCGGCAGCAATGGCACTACTGAGCTTGCAACAGTTGAAGTGTTCGATCCTGAGCAAAAGAGTTGGTCAAGAGTAGCATCCTTACCACTTCCTCGATCAAATACTGGTATGTTATACTTTATTTAATCCCAAAGGTGTGTGTTTCAAGATCATTCATACTTCAGTTTTCAAATTGTACTTGAACACGTTTTCATTTCCAGGGAATATATATATATATATTTATATACATTTTCTTTCAGTTTTGTCAGGTTTTCACCGTGACACTTTTCTCCTTAAACTTTCCCCAGATTACAGTGTTAGATTCATATCTAGAGGATGTGGATTTGGATGTAGAGGTAATGTATAAAAATACATATATTGATACATCAATTTGCAAGTGTCTCAGTTATTTCTGTCATGTTTTGAATATGTAAGATGGTAGTACTTTCAGTACCTATCCTTAATTCCATTTTTGAACTTTATTTACAAATTATGATCAGTTTTATCTCGGCTGCATAGTTCTTTCTTTACTGTATGAGCAGGTGCAGGTTGTTAAATTTTTCTTCCAATATATGATATTACGTTTTGCCATTGTGTGATCGGACGTTCCTATTTTAAATTGATTTCAATTCTATGGCACTTTAAATGCATGTCTTAATAATATGTTTTCTAATTAGTATGAGGTACGTACTTATTACATTCCACGTAATTAATAGTAAAACTATGTTTTCCTGTTTCGTTTGCAGCAGTCACTTTGGGAACGTGAACCTGGCCTTGAAGCAGCACAGAAGATGATGATGCTGTTGATGTCATTATGCATCTTAATGATGCGTGTCACCCTAAACAACTTTAACGGAATATTTCATTTGCAGAAAATGGAGATACTTATATTTAGCTTCGTCAAATTTAAGAAAAAGAAGTAAAACTGCTATGCTTTAAATTCAGTTTACGTTGTGTAGGGTTGCACTCATCATTATGTGGTAGAAGGAAGTTTCATTATAGGCTACTATATATTATCCATTTTGGTGAGTATGGTCGTTTCTTACTTTAGCGAAGAAAGGTTTTTTGGTGGATTCAGTACGTACGGGATTCCAGATGATTGCGACCAGACTACGGATTCTTCAATGATTTTTAATATAATCACTTATTGCTTTATTTTAAAGGAGTCTTGCTTTTAGCAAGCAGAAAGGTTGACCAAGCTTTTCCTAGCTAATAGTAGAATTTGCGACAGGAAGAAAACTCCTGGAAAGAGTACCAACAAAGATGTATGTGACTTTTTTATCCTTTGGCATTTGTTGTGTCGTACGTTTTTTAGTTAATTGGCTTTCAGAAAGTAATGTGTGTACAATCTTACATCAAATTTCTCTATTAAATTTCATTAAATGTAGCTACTGCTAAACATGAAAATATTCCAGTGGTTTAGCATTGCTCAGTAGATGTGGACGATGAGTAAATTATAGTGATTTGAAAATTTAAGCATGTTTTCTTTCAGTTTCAAACAAACATTTTGATTTTAGACTTTTCTTCAACAGCAACTTCTGCATTCATTTAAGTTTTTATTTTTTAAATTTTTTTTTTATCTAAAAATGTTTGCCTGTTGTGTTGATCATTAAACTGTTGATATACTGGTTTTCCTGGCTGTGTTTGAAAAGTGCTGTAGGTTCTTCGAAATTTCCTTCGATTACTCATAGATTTTCATCGAATTGATTCGTGTGTTAAAGAACATATTATAGACAAACAAGGAACTATTGATAATATATTGTTCTATTTAGAGGCTCAATTTGAAATATACTCTATTCGTTGTGTGAAAAAGTGCGGTGAAGTTTTCATCCTGTGTTTTTCATTAATGCGTCTAAAAACAGAGAGACCAAATTGTTTACTTTTCTCCGTTAGCCCCTGCTGTAGCTGACATCCCGAAAAGTGCAATTCTATATTTGAGTTTCTTCTATGTTTATGCAGCTGATTATGCCATGTTCATGCAACTGAATTTCTGAAAACCTTCAAGATGTACCTTTACGTTAGGACTGTGTTGACTTCAAAACTATAATAAAGTTCTTTGTTGGATAAATACTTTCGTTATTGCTTACTTTAAATTACTATTGAAGAATTCTCTTCGGTTTGAGGTGATCTCGTATGTCATGTCAGATCTTCTTGTAACTAGCACTATACATTACACATAAAACAAATCAGTTTATTCTCATTCTCTATACACTTTTTTAATAGTTGAAAATTCAGGTTGAATTTTATCATTAAATTTGCATTTCATTTTCGAACAGAACTTCGTCCTCATCGCAGGTCTACGGACTGCAACGTGATGAATATACATCACGTAGCCCGAGCAGCAGGCCATCGCTTTTCGTAATGGCGTAGGAAGTTGGCGACCTTATCGTACAGCCGGCTTCTGTTGGTTGCAATCAGCCAAGAATGGCGTACGGAATTGGCGACTCCATCGTCCAGTCGGCTTTTGCTGGCTGTAATCAGCCCTCGCAGCTAAACATCAACGCTGCTCAAAAGGAGGACCAGCATAGAGGAATTCATTTCAGTTCATATTTCATTCACGGAAGATCCATTATTTCACCTCCTCTTATGCTGCGCCTAATGCCTCCCCGCGATAAAAAAAAAAAAAAAGGATACGTTTAGGATGTCATTGCATTGACGATGGTCCCTGGGGTCATTGGAAAGGGAGCATTACCATTGGATAGCGTCTAGTTCTTGACTGTAGATTAAGACTGGGAAGTGCGCCATTGGGGAGCTACCCGGACCGTTGATCTCGCCAAAAATCCATCAGTCGGGAGTGCAAGTGATTTCGACGCCAAGCCATTTATGACTTCGCCTCGATTTCTAGCTTGCTGACAAGGGTGATGAGGGTAGCACCCGGCAGCCTCGTTGGCTTCTTCAAAATACAAGTCGCCTTCGCATACAGACAAGGAGAAGAATAAGAACAGGAGACAGAATGAAGAGAAAGTCACTGAAGATAAAAGAAGGCGCATATGGTTAGTGAATCAACCTGTGACAAAGTAGAGGGACAGAAGTATCGTACACGATATCTTGTAATTAAAGTAAAGAACGAAACAGAAAATCCACGTTGTTTGAAGGGGTTAGTCCCGTTCATTATACAAAAACAACTCAGTTACGTTGCAGGCGAGCTAAACAATGTTAAGAAGCTTCGCAATGGAACATTATTAGTGGAGACATCTACCAATAAACAGACACATAATCCCTTGAAGATGACATCAATCGGACTTCTTAAAGTTAAAGTTAAGTAACACCGCCAACTGAATTTTACACAGGTCTTAATATCTTGCTGTGATCTTAAAGGCGTTCCTGAAGAGGAGATTAAAAAAGAGAACACGCCAGTCAAGGCGTAGTCAGTGTTAGATGCATCAACAGCAGAAAGACTGGTCAACCCCAACCCACGAGGTCTCTAATTTTTCCATTTGCCATGCCACAGCTTTCTAAGGATGTGAAGGCTGCTTTCTATCGCTTGTCTGTCCGTCCTTATATACCTATTCCACTCCGCTGTTTTAAATGTCAGCACTGTGGACACACCAGCACGTCATGTAACGTGACCTCTGCTGTATGTGCAATTTGTGGTACCAGTAGCCATGGTGCGGGTCCTTGCACTTCACTGAAGCCTCACTTGTTAATTGCAAGGGTGAGCACACGGCCTGGTCGCGTGACTGTCCCAGTTTTAAAGAAGAAAAACGAATTCGAGCTGATGGTACTAGAAAAAATATCTACTGGTGATGCCAAACGCCGATTAAAGGAGTCTCAGCGCACCTTTTTGTTTGGTACGTTTTCAGAAGTGGCAGCTAGAACTCCAGTTGAAACTGTCTCGGTTGACACGCAGACAGATAATGTGTCAACACAACAGAGTTTCATGTACCAGTAAAGCCTCCTAGAGACTCAGAAACTCCTCACAATATGCCGACGCAGGTTGCGGGACAACAAATACCTGTGCAGAGTTCTAGAACTCCACGGGCTAATACTACTTTTACTCCCAATAAAGTTTCAAAACTCGCACGAGGTACGCCTCTCACAACAAATATTAAGCGTGTGACACATGTTTTGGCCGCTCAGGAAGAGCCTCCACATACTATCGATCAACCAAGTTCGTCTTTGACAGACATGATTCAGGACAATCTGATAGATACGGATTTTAATCTTATGGGAATGAAAGGGAAACCTAATTTAAACCTAAATTTAGATGGTGATATTTTTCTTCTTGATCTTCAATCTATGTTTTGCAGAAAGTTTTTATAATCTTCGTCTGTTTGAGATAATTATGCCCTTTAGCTGTTAAGTTTTATGTAGTATTATTGTTTTATTTTGTGAAGGCCCATTTACAGCCTTCCTGTTTTTAACTTGTTATGCTAAAGACTCTATACATCTTTAGTTTTTATTAATCGTTATACTGGTCATTTACCCAAGTAAGCTGTTTATGAAGACCTTTTATATCTTCCGCTTTTATTTGATTTTATTATTTTAATTAACAGCTAAGTTTTGACGTGACAAAAATAAGGGGGCCTTACCCAGTATCGGGATGGGCGTAAGCCATAGTACTGTTACCTCCCAAAAAATTCATTTTATCTTTATCTTTTCATCTCTTATTTCAGTGTCCCAGTCACGCTTTAAAACCATCACATACAAGGACCTTGATAAGTTTTCTCCGTTTACATCTACCTTTCCGCACACTCAAATTAAAAGAAAATGATCGATCTGAAATGTATCTGTGCTGAAAAGTTCATATGAACACAGGAAGAATAATATTTGCCATCGAAACGTAAGAAATGTAATTTCTTTAAAAAATGTAATTCGTGAATATAATGGACCAATAACCTTACGAAGAAAGGAGGTATTCATTCGAGCGTGGAAGGAAAATCAGCATTTCGGTTGAGTGTTTCTAACCATTACGTATAAAATCTATTTTCTTCTAGTATACGAATTCAGAGTATCAAAGCTCTGTACGTCGCTATTTTAAAGGTACGTAAGTAGGTGCATAATGCCTATTTTGCGCTCTGTGTGTTCAACGTAAAAAAAAAAAAAAGTATTTTGACTTTAAACGATGTTTATTCAAATTTTAGCTTATCTAAAAATCTGCGCTGGTAAATTCTATAGTTGTTTGGGTTATTTAAACATACACAATATGTATCAGGAATTACCTCCCGAAATTTGTCCATATCTTTCTGTTCAGTTACAATTATCAACGGTTGATTTTGGATTCCAAGTTGGCAACCCTGTATCTCTTACACGAAAGGGAATTCGAGAATATGCCAGAGGACTTTTTCCTTGTTTTGATCTCAGGAATCACCTCCCGAAGTTTGTCCAAATCTTTCTGTTCAGTTACACTTGTCAACATTAATGAAATATTCAAAATGTGCTAGCAGATATTAATTTCCTCAAAATAAACAAACATTTTTAGGTTTGTTCTCTCATTCACTACCACTTGCTTTTGTTTTCTGGTATTAACAACAGATATCGGTCGGTTTTCAATAAATCCTGGTGGAGAATAAAAAACTTATTTTCACGAAAATTTCTGTCATGTCGTCCATTATCCTCATATCCGCCATTTTGATTCAGAAATGATCTTTGTAGCCGATTTCTGAATCACCTTTAGGGCCAGGTTTCCTCCTCCTTTGCTGACTTCGGCGATCTACTCAAAACTTGGACTTCATTGAGTGTAAGTAACCTCTGTGTTTACCTTTACATTTGTATCCACCTCCGGGGTGTCCATCCTCATTTTCACACTCCACTGCATGCCTTTTGTTTGGCTCCTCCTTGAATTGGATGGGATGATCTTGCTGGTATTTCTCCAAGTTCTAATCGGGATCGACTGGCACTTCTTACATCAACAATTAGAACTCGAAGTCTGTGCCTCTCCTGGTCATCATCATTAGCCACTGGGTGACTGAGATCTTCCTTTTTCTTCATTCAGCGATCTGAATCTGTCATGGAATTTTCTTCCAGTCAGTCTTCCTTTATGAGGGATCTTCTTGCGTCGCTTACGTGTTTCTTCAGGCCGTGGACTCTTATCCAACGAAGATTCTTCATGGCTATTCCATCATCCACTATCTTTGTCATTTCTATTGAGCGTTGTCTCCTGTTGCACCACGCAACCAACCATATCGGGTTCTAATCCTGAACACTCAATTTTCGTGCTCCCTGGAGCCTCCTATTCTTGATATATGTCATATGATCCACCTAAACGGGATCAGGTACCAATTCATCTTTTTCTAGTTGAAACGTCATCGTGATCACATCGACATCTTTAACTTCTCTTCCAAATGACTTGATTTTTTCACTGACCTCCGTTCTACAAGTAAATAGCCTTTAATTCTTGCTTAAAATCCGTTCTCACGGACCACGTTTCTTCCTTTACTCCACAGAGTTCTGTTTTAACTGACTTTAGGTCTTTGAATCCTCCTCTTAACGACTTTATTTCTTCTTCCAGCCTGATATTATTCATTCCATTTCTTAGGTCATTTTATCCAGACCACCTTGCATTCTCACGTTTTGTTGTATAAGCTTTTTAAGTATCTGGTAATTGTTAATTTTGGGTGAAGGACATTTACTTTCTTCGGGAACCACACCTTTCTTCTGGCATGTTTCATTTTTCCACAACTCGTCCTTAAGTGAAGAAATATTTGTTTTATTCACTTCTACATTTTCTAACGACTTATCAGTATTTCAGTTCGCCTCTATTGTTTAACTGTTCGATTTTTTAAAAATGTTTGAATCAAGTTCTTCACTGATGCAGAAGGCATATTCTCTTCCTCCCTTATTCCACGTTTGCATCTCATCATAATGGGAAGTCTCTGCAATGCACTTACTACAAAACGGAACGGATCCAAATCGTAATGTCCTACTTCTAACTGACAGAAAGACAAATCACTAAACTTTTACAACCCAACGTGCTTACGCGTTGAGACTTTCTGGCACTTATACTCGAGTCTCACAATCTTCGCGTAGCGCTACTATCCGGTAGAGGGAGATCTCATCAACGTTAAGTGAGAGACTGTGTGATTTGAGTTCCAAACTGTGTCGGTGGTCAAACGGCTTCCGCAAACGCTGATAATTTTCTATCAGTTATTCGTGGTTCAAACAACTCAAAATTTCACGTTCCAGTTCACTGTAGCTTTTATTTGTGTCAAACGTCTCGTAATTATGGTTGTTCAATATTGAAAACCTGACATTTCTTTATTACAACAAATATCATATGCTGTGTGAATAAAACATCTATTAATAACATAAAATGCACATTACTGAATACGAAATCAATGGCTTTTCTCGTAAAATTCTAATATTTTCAATATATCCCTCAACTTTTAAAAACATGCAAAATTAAATATTTTGACCGTTTATTTCAAAATTCTCTTTACTTTCTAAACAAATGTCCGGTTGGTATTCGCATAACAAGACAGTCCGTTAACGGTATTTTCCCTACATTCACGCAGTGAAATAATACGCATTTAAAATATTTTGTCTCGTTTCTTACTTAAAATTATTCCAGAAGAGCAGTATTAATGTTGTAATTTGCTATCAGACATGAAACGTTCACTTCAATTTATTGGTATTATTTAACATACGAAATTTCCTTGTTTTTATTAAACTAGCTCGTGCACTCAAAGTTTATACAAATAATATTTCTGATTCGTGTTCCATTCACATATTTTCAAACTGATCGGATCACTATACGCTTAACTATAAAGACTTTTTTTCTCCCCTGTGATGAAAATTTCTTTATAACCTAATATTGCAATGTACTATTTCCTGTTCTGTTCTACTATATGCAGCTCTTTAGATTTCACATAAATACTTTCAACTAACTTAATATCTATGAATAAGCATCGACTTAACAGTGCTCTGGATAAAAATAGCGTTTATCAAAATGTGCATTTCAACTTTTCGTTAAATACATGCTCATATGGTAAAAGCACGTAAGGAATATAAAGTAGATGCACATCACCACAAAGATAATACTGATCACTAACGAATATATTTTTCGTAAACAAAGTTTTAAATGAAGGCTGTTCTCCTTAACATCAAAGTATTCGCTATGCCTAATATGACAAAAATACCCGTAGTAAATAAAATATGAGAATATATATCACGTACCATTCAGTTTACTTTCTTCAGCTTAATTCGCAATACTAATAGTTCCCTGTGTACGACTTTTCGGAGGTGAGTGGAGAGGGGGGGGGGGCGCTCTTACCCACTATTCTCGCATATATCAAAATTACTGAAATAGCAGTCACAGCTACTTGCATTCCATGTAATTTCTGTTCTTTTTCTTATCTCTTATCCTTTTGGTAAAAGATCATGTAAGCAACCTAAGCTATTCAGCAACAAATCCTCTATATCAAATATTGTTTACGTACGTTCTACACCAAAACATCCACTATTCAGTTTTGTACACGCTGTTGCAATATTCTTGCTTGAGATCTTTCACGTTTCTTCAATACTAGTAGGTCTAATGCAGTCTTACCTAACGTTAACATACTTTGGCATATGTAATGTATTTTATGTGAATTGTACGTATCACCTTTTGTTACTTTGAATAATCTGATACACATTATTACTATGTACGTTCTGACATACAAAATTATCTGTTTAATATGCAAATATGCTTTCTCTTTCCTTGTACTTTTGCACATACTCGGGTCATTCCGTACCAGATCAGCCAGTGGTCTGAACTTGAAATCTCGGAAATCCATTTTTTTTATTTATTTATTTATTTAACATAAGTAGTACTATTGGTGAGAATGAAAATACAAAATTTCATGCGTTTCTCATTCATGGTTTTTCAGTTATAAATTGTTAAAAAAACTATATATATATAAAAAAATCGACTGAATTTTTACACGTTTTGAATTTTTTAAAAGCCCGAAACTCAAAAAAAAACTTTTTTCCCTAGACAACTCAAATTTGCACCATTTGTTTCTAAATTTCAAGAGTTTTAATTTAATGTATTACTTCACTTCATTAGACCAGTTTTTCACTTTTCAAAAATAGAACAAAAGTTGTTTTTTGCAAAACAAAATCGAATTTTTTTTTTTGAAACATACATACATACATATATATATATATATATATAGGACAATTGAAGGAGAAAAAAGGATAATACTTACAGTTTACTTTCGCATTAGATCACACATATTCACATGTACACATAAAAAAGTCACTATATTTCGTGTATTCACACTTTTTCAAGTATAGAGGTAGAGAGCGAAGTTCACGTGTTCACAAAGTACAAGTTTGAAGATACAGTGGCGACACGTAGCGGTCAAAGCATCAAAACTGGAGAACAACTGACTGCTGTAGCGCGTAGATTTCCGGAATTTGAAATAATAATAACTGTATAGCGTGTAAGTACAACGTGGGAGCGTGGATGGAAATGTGTTGAAAATGCAGAGGAAGCGGGGAGCTTAGAGTTATTGAAGGTTAAGGCCAGGTTTTATTTTCGCGCTCAAACCGTGAATAAAGGCATTCTCCCACAAGCGGCGTATTGAGGTGCTAGTCGTAGCGGGTAAAATGTGGATTATCGCAACCAGGAAAGATAGATCAAAATTGGTATTGTGGACTCGGTGTGCAAGGAAACTTGGGCATCCGGTTTGTTGATAGTACAGAAGTGACGATGGTTATTAATTCGAATGTTAGGAGCACAACTTGTTTCTCCCACATAAAAGGCATCACAGACTTACAGGTTAGGATGCCTATAACATTAGGGGAGTGGCATGTACAATTGGGATTGAGGGTGTACCAACCATTAGCAGTATTGATAGTGATTGTGGGAGAAGTGATGAAAATGGAGCAGACCTTACATCTGGGTCTCTGGCATGTCTGTGGGCCGGTTTGGTATGGTGGCAAGGAGGGATTCGTACGGACCAAGATATTCCTAAGATTAGGTGGATGTTGAAAAACTAATCTAGGTTACGTGGGAAATATTGATCTTGTGTCTGGGTCAGATTAGAGAATGTGCAAAATTAGAGTGTATTATTTGTTTGACCTTTTTGTAGTTTAGGATGGAACTGGGTGATTAGAGCCGGTGAGTTGGATTTTTGAGTGGGTTGAGTGTGTGAGGATGCACGGCGGATCTGTTTGGTTACAACGTTAGAAGGGTAGCCTCGGTTGACTGGAAATCCTGGAGGCGTTGGTTGTAAGTTTCAGCAGAAGAGGTGGTGGAATTCAGGCGTTGTCCTCTGAGGGCAAAGGAGAAAGGAATCGCTTTCTTGGTGTGGTAAGGATGGGAACTTGAAAAGTGTAAATACTGCATATGGTTGGTGGGTTTTATGTGAACGGAAGTGGTCAGAGTGTTGTTTTCTAAGGTGATGTCCACGTCAAGGAATGTGACTCTTTTGTCGGAAATGGACCAGGTGAACTGGACAACACGGAATTCGTTCAGTTGTTCTAGGAATGTCTTGAGACTGGTTTCACCATGAGTCCATAGCATCATTATATCGTCCAAGAATCTTATCCAGAGTAGAGGGGTCGAAGGTTGAGTTTGCAGGAAATCATGTTCGAGTTTGCCCATAAACAGATTAGCATAAGAAGGTGCCCTTCTCGTACCCATGGCTGTGTCTCGGATCTGAAGGTAGTGTTTGTCGTCAAAGGTGAAGTTGTTACATGTGAGAACTAGGTTGGCCAGGTTAAGAAGGAAAGCTGTTGTTGGGCTGTGAGGTTAAGGTCTCTGGTTAAGGAAGAATTCCGTAGCTGCTAGGCCTTGGGCATGAGGAATGTTGGCATATAAGGAAGTAACATCTATGGTGCAAAGCAGTATGTCAGAAGGAAGAGCCCTCAATTTACGGATGATTTCTACGAAGTGGTAGGTGTCGCGTATGTAGGCATATGTATATATATATATAATGTGCATGTGATTAGAATGTATGGGCCAAAGTTCATGATGGTAGAACAAAACTGGTATTGTAGAACAAAACTGGTAAATACTAGTCCAGTCTGATCTCTGTATTTTAAACGAGGCAGTAAGATTATTTGTTTGACATTATTAGTTACAGGCTACTAAGCCACCCCTTCCCCCTCCCCCACATTCATCACTTTATTATATGGAAACAGTTGTTTGCATTTATTTCTTTTGAATTTACATTTATTTTATACAATATCAGTAAGGGAACATTATTTTCTACCACTCTCCGGCCGTTGTGGCCAATAAGAGAGAAGAATGTTTGTGTTTAAGCTTAACTGAAATTAATCATATTAGCTTTAACGTTTGAATGATATTGAAAGGAGTAATCGTTCTCAAATTGAGTTTTAAGATCGAGCAGCCGTAGATCAGTTTGTTGGCTTAGCAATCCGAAGGTCCTGGGAACGATCCCAGCGGACGTTTATCGTGACACGCTTTTTTTCTGAGTTTTCCTCAGCCACATCAGTCGGATACCGGGATAGTACCTACATACTATACCCTGGCCGACTAGCTTCTCCACCCGATCCCGGCCTTAGCATGAGATGCCTAAAGGCCATAAATAAAAGAAAATCAAATCATTTTAGTTTCAAGTGGAATAAAACGATCAGTTTTAGTCAAAATACTAGTGACATTTGGAAAATACTTCTTTCCCATTTTTATTTTAAAATCTACTACATTGAAGTATGTGATCAATCCGCCGCAATAAATTATGTTGATGCATGCATGTTTTGAATTTCCTTACATGGTTAATAACAAAGGGATCAAATTATGAAGTGAAGTCAAAATTTGAGATATCCCAAAATGTTAAATGTGCTTGATTAAAAGCGAGATGTGAAATTGCCGCAGAACACAGCGGGTGTGTTATTCCGTTTTGCTACAAGGTACGAAATGTGGCAGAAGTTACTGAACTGTTTTGTATAAAGTTACAGTAGAAATCGTGGAGAATTAAGCTAACTCACTACAACTACAGCAAATGCAATACTACTGTTATCTATATAAATAGTTTTTGAGTTTCGGGCTTTTAAAGACTTCAAAACGCTTCAAATATCAGGTTGTTTTTACAATTAATAACTCAAAAACCAAAAGTGACAAAACTGTGAAATTCTGTTTCTTTGTACTGATTACGCAGCGAGAAAAGCATAATGAAAAAGAGTCTCACCTGCCGTGTGGTTCAGGAGTCCTCACAATGAAAATAACACTAAAATAATGGAAGGGCCTTCTTCGGTAGAGTAACATTATCTTCTATGATCCTCAGAGGTTCAAAAAAAAAAAAAAAAAATAAAAATAAAATAAGGACAGGAACATCTAAAGAAATTAACACGGGGTGACGTGTACAGTGTACACTGTCAGGCTCGACGACAAAATGAAAATGGCGGCTATCTTACATCGGAGTGCGGATGGTATGTGTGTTGCCAGGTACATGCATTAATATTTTTTAAAAGGTGATCTCAGTCTTACCCAGTTACGTGGTGTCACTACTTAATTTATTTAATTCCGGTTTGAGTGATTTAATGTAAAAACCTTCAAAAATCATAAGTTCGTTAACGTTACTGGAGCGGTGAATAATCCTAGTGTTCTCTATTTTGTGTTTTGTGGCAGAAAGATGTTTAGAAAGCCGTGACACTGCATCGGTTTTGGATGAATTTCTCAAGTGTTCTTTTAACCGTACAGAAACATTACGCTTAGTCATACCAGTGTATTTGTCCTTGCACTCACAGGTTACTTCTTAAACACCTGGACTATAGATCGTATCTACATAATAGGATTTAAATTTTGCAAGTTGTTCTTGAATACTGATAGGTGGTAGGTATTTCAGCTGCATTAATACCGTATTTTACAAATGTTTTCGTCAGTTTTCAGTTATACCGGGAAAGGTGGGTACAGACACCCACTTATCATCCTTTGCACTAATTGGGCGTTTTTAAACTATATTTCGTTTTGTTGTAAATTTGTAGCATACTGTTTCTTTCATAGCTGTTTATTGTACCAATATTGATAATTTGTTCTATTCCACTATGTAAGTCAGCCAAGTTAGTGCAAACTACAAGAGCTGTTCCGAAAAAAAATCTGCCCAGATGTTAAACTTTAACCTATTGTTATGAAACGAGTTGGCATGTGTGTACTGCACACCCGCTGACGCCTTCCTATAAATCTTGAATTGAAACTTAATATGTCTGTATAGAGTAAGATCCAGAAGATTTATACTGTTGTTTTGTTCATGTCTAACTGTGAACCTAATGTTTGGATGTATGTTTTGTAATGTTTTTAATAAAAAATCCAATTCTTCTTGATGTTTGTAAACTATTAAATTGTCATCAACGTACCTAAAGTATTTTATGAATTTTAGTCTATGCATCTGTAAAATTTTCTCTTCAAACCAGTTTTGTGAGGGGGAAAAAACACACGAACACATATTAATAATTCACTGTATTCTGACCCAGATTTGAAGAAGTTAACGGGTCCTTCAATGCCAGTTGTATATGGTTTGCCTGAGATTTACAAAACTGGTATGCCTTTGAGAATTATTATTTCAGGTCAAAACCATCCCGGTTTTCGTCTGGTCAGATGGTTATCCGATTTCTTAGGTCATTATAAGAACCAGTTCAAACATGTTGTTAGAAAGAGCGAAGAGGTTAGGTTACAGTTACATTCGTTAGTTAATGCCAATAAAATAAAATTAGCTTCCATAGTTATAGTAGACATGTACCCCTTAATTCCTATTTATTTGTCAATGGAAAGCGTACAATGGCTTCTGAAAAAGAACAGGTTAGGTAGTCTAGAAGTAAACGAACTGTTAACTTTGCTTAAAACTTGTTCAGTAAATAACGTTTTTCAATTCGAAAATGATTACTACAGACAAGATAAGGGTTTGGCGATGGGCAACCGTCTTTCGCCTATTTTGGCTGACATTGTCATGCACAGGTTTGAAGAGGAAATTTTACAGATGGTTAGACTAAAATTCATAAAATATTTTAGATATTGATGAAAATTTAATAGTTTACAAACATTAAGAAGAATTGGAATTTTTATTAGAAGCATTACAAAACATCCAATCATTAGGTTCACTGTTAAACATGAACAAAAATATAGTATAAATTTTCTGGATCTTACTATATACAAACATAATAGTAAGCTTCAAATCAACATTTATAGAAAGGTGATAGCGGATTTGCTGTACATACATGCCAACTCGTTTCATAGCAATAGGTTAAAGTTTAACATGTGAGCGTTTTCTTTTTTTTTTTCTTTTTTTTTTTTTTTTTAATTTGGCTAACTTACATAGTGAAATAGAACGAATTATCAATATTGGTACAATAAACGGCTATGGTAGAAACACTGTGCTACAAATTTACAACAAAACGAAATATAGTTTGAAAAAAAAAACGCCCAAGAGCATAATGTTTCTGTATGGTTAAAAGAACTTTGAGAGCATCCAAAACCGATGCAGTGTCACGGCTTTCTAAATATATTTTTGCCACAAAATACAAAATAGAAAACACTAGGATTATTCACCGCTCCAGTAACGTTAACGAACTTATGATATTTGAAGGTTTTTACATTAAATCACTCAAACTGCAATTAAATAAATTAAGTATTAACATCATGTCACTGGGTAGAGACTGGGATCACCTTTTAGAAAATATTAATGCATGTAGCTGGCAACACACACACCATCCGCACTCCGATGTAAGATAGCCGCCATATGCATTTTGTCGACGAGCCAGACAGTGTACACTGTACACGTCCCCCCGTGTTCCTTTCTTTAGATGTCCCTTTCCTTATTTTTATTTTTTAACCTCTGGGGATCATAGAAGATAATGTTGCTCTACCGAAGGCCCGTCCATTATTTTAGTGTTATTTTTATTGTGAGGACTCATGAACCACACGATAGGTGTGACTTTTCATGAAATCTTTTATTTATGATCATATTGATGCATAAAACACAATTACCAAATATCATACATTTTGTAAAGCCTAAGGTGTAAAATTATTTTTTGTTTGTTGATATGTTATGGAATTACCCAGTCAGTACATACGACTGTTTCTATATGATCAAAATATACATACAGCACGTACCTAGAGCTCCTTATGCATAAGAATATCATACTGAATAATTAACAATTTTATCGGCTAGCCTTGTTTATATTTCGTAATAGCTCATGAATATAATTGGTATATAATCTGTATTATCTGCAAACAAGTGCCAATCGATGAAACTAGCTAATGATGCATCTGAAAATATTCGCTGCAATATACGTATGTAACTTGTACGCTAGCTTTCATCCACTTTCGAAAATATGATATTGTGCTCAATTTGTATCGAAGAATACGTTCAGCCCTCTGCAGAATACAACTCACTGTATATATACGTTCAGCCCTCTGCTTGTATAATTTATTGACGTCACTATCTCAATCACTGTCATCGGTTTTTTATTATTATTATTACTATACTATACTAGAACTAATGTAATGAAAGTGTTCCAATTTCTATATTCAGTATTAATTCCTTTGTCACTCCATCCCAGTTGTTTCCAATACCTACCTCAACTTATATTTTACAACCATTGTCGGAGAACGTATATCTTCAAAAAAATTTAATTATCACCGTTTGTGTCAATGTTTTAATAGAGAACAGTGCTTGTTCTACAGTATTCGACTTTTTATGAGCTCCGTATTCTGCCATTACCGGTGCGCCATCCTTCTGTCTTTTGTTTCGCAAGAATGCCATTATTCTGCCATCACCACCACTGAAATCAACCACAGGTACCGAGTTCAAAATCACTTTAGTCCTCGCTAATCACCAGCATGAAGCACTCGAATGACATCACACGCACAGGGAGTTCATCGGAAACTCGTGTGAGTACATCTTCACAGATTTCTCGATGCCGATCCGATAAATGAAATTCAAATTCAAAAAGCTCTGACTCAGGTGTAAGGTACAACGTTCTATCATGGGATTAATTTCAAAGAAAGCTGTTAGAGCTAAAAACATACCAGAGTATCGAAAAAGTATCGAGATCATTAGTTGAGATATAGATCGATATCGATACTTCACATTATCGTTGGTAGTAATAAATAATATATATAATATGTATAACATATATATAATAAATAAATCACAGCCATATGCTATCCACTACTAGATGAGGCCTCTCCCCGGAGGGAGGAGATTGGTCTACTGCTCCCACGCTGACCAGACGGGTTGGGAGAGGAGAGCCTAAGCTCTCACTGTGATGACCACTACATTTTATTCATAGCAGTTCTTCATTTGCATCACGATCCTGGGTGGGCACCATTCCAGACCCACACGCCTTGCAAAAAATCTTTGGCATCGCCGGGAATCAATCCCGGCTCCCCTCGAACCGTAGTCAGACACGCTAACGACTAGGCCAACGGGGGTGGTTATATATATATATATATATATATATATATATATATATATAATGGTAAAACAGATTGAAAAAAAGGATACACGCATTGTAGATTCTTGAGACAGCTATACAATAACATCACAAACACAATAGGAAAGTAGTACGTTTTGCAATAGCGTTTTCAACTGGTAGGAGAGAAAAAGGACAGAGCGGATAGGTGTTAAGGAAACATATTGTCAACAGAATACAGGGATCATTGTGGCCACGTTTTGGTGGCAGGAATATGACTAAATGGGTCTGAGAAAACCAAACGAGAATAAAGTGCGATGGTTACTAGAATCAGGTAAGGGGTTTTTTGAAGGAATAAGAGAGTTAAGAATCAGAGGACAAGGGGAAATAATAAAGATGAAAGGAAGAACAAACAACATAGAAAAATAGAATAAAAGTGCAACTAGAGAGAGAACAAAGAAGAGACAGGGGAAGGAGAATGCGCTGTAGGGAGTTACAGACAGTTGAGGCCGGGTTTATGGTTGGCGGAAAGGACAGAGATGTACCTTTGCTCCCATCTCTTTTTAACTGTGACATATGAGTCAGAGTTCAGGATTATAACTCGAATGGTTTCGTCAAATGTGTGTTCAGATATGGGGAGGTGAGGAAGTTGAAATTTGGATTAGTAGCGGTGGTTGTTTATGCGGAATGTTAGAGGAGTTGCGTTTCGCCAACGTAGAAGGCGGAACATAGCTTACAAAGTAGGAGATAAACGAGGTTGGAAGATATTCAACTGTCGGAGTGTCGGAAAGAGTACGTCTTGTGAGTGACAGGATGTACGAAGGAAAGACTGGAATCAAAAATAGGACATATTTTGCAGCGGGGTCTATTGCACTTGCCAGGTTTGTGGGGAGGGGGCGAGATTGGTCCAGTTCTAGTGAGAATGGTGGTCAAGGAAGGCGGATATTCTTTCCGTGGGAGAACCAATACTGGAAAGGATGGGTCGGCCGGGATTACCAGGCTTATGGATTTTGGTAATAAAATTAAGGTGTTCTGGGATTGTCAGGACAGAGTGTTGAGACTGTAGAACGCGACAGTTCGTCATTGGGTCCATGCGCTTGGAGGTAGGTGCGGATCCTATTATGGAAGGACTGGGTGGGATCTTCCTCGAGGGGACGATAAAAGGTAGGATCGGAAAGTTGTTTGAGGGCTTCGGATTGGTAGTCAGAGTAATTCATGACTACCGCGGTGTATCCCTTTTCAGCCAGGCGGATAATGATAGTCTGATGACAACGATGGAAATGTACAATTCAACAGGGTTTTTTGGAGAGAAAGAGGGAGGGAGGAATTTGTGGAGGCTGGGATGAGTTTCGGTGTCAAAGGTTACTGGCCTGAGACATGTGAGTTGAGTTGACCAGTGATAGTACCACCTGAGGTTACGGCAAAGGTGTGGAAATCATTAAGTAGATCGGCTTGTTTAATATGGTGGGAAGGAGAGAAGGAAAGGCCGTACGAAAGGACTTCGTGTTCATTATCTAAAAGTGTGCGGGAAGGAATGTTGAGAACTGGCTGGGGCGTTTAAGATTGTTTGGTTAGTTTCAAGTTGCGGGTTCACTTACGTTGTTACTTTTGAATCTCTGAGGGCAGAGGTTAGGTTGCTCCGGCAATTTCTAAGAGAGGTCAGATCAGGACGACTAAGTAAAGGGGGTCAGTCCGAGTAGAGGGGGATGAAGGGATCGAAGAGCCTTTAAAGAGGGCTGAAAGACAAAGTCGAAAAAGTTTGGAAAAGTGTTTGGATCTTAGGTTAAGCAAGAAACGGAAAGCATTAATTAGGTTTTCGTATATGTTGGAGATAGGAATGCTAACCGTGGCTTTACTGACACGTTCCTATCACATAACAACCTCACCACTGCAGAATGAAGAGCTATCTCCAATCTTCGTTCTGATCCAACGATCATTATCCGCCCGGCTCACAAGGGATCTACTCTGACTACCAATCCCAAGCCCCCAAACAACTTTGCGATCCTACCTTTTACCGTCCCCTCGAGGAACGTCCCACCCAATCCTTCCTTAATAGGATCCGCACCTACCTCCAAGCCCATAGAGCCCATGAAGGGCTGTCGCATTCCACTGTCTCAACACACTGCGCTGACAATTCCAGAATCCCTAAATTTTACCTACTCCCCAAAATCCATAAACCTGGCAATCCCGGCCACCCATCGTTTCCAGTATTGGCTCTCCCTTCTGCAATAATCCACCTTTCTTGACCACCATCTCCAACCGTTTGTCCTTCCGACATCAAGGACACCAACCACTTCCTCTCCACAACACATTCTATCTCTGATCCTTTCCCAACTGACACCATCTTAGTTACAGTTGACTTGACGTCCGTGTATACCAACATTCCGCACACCCATGGCCTCGCTGCCCCTGAAAACTTCCTCAACACACGCCCCACTCTTCGTAAACTCACCACACCATTTCTGCTTCAGCTAGCCCAGTTTGTCCTCACCATGAACAACTTCACCTTTGAGAATCACAATTTACTGCAAATCAAAGGCGTCCATGGGCAGTCGCATGGTCTCTTCCTACGCGAACCTTTTCAAGAGACGCCTGGAGACCTAATACCTCAACTCCATACCTCTCAAACCTTTCACCTGGCTTCGCTATATCGACGATATTTTCTTGATTTGAACCAACGGACAACAGTATCTGAAAATATTCCAGGAAAACCTCAACTGCACCTTCCCTCTCAAGTTCACCTAGACCTTCTCGAGGGAACACATAACTTTCCTTGATGTGGATGTCTGGATCAAGAACAATCAACTTGTGACAGGCGTTCACATCCAACCTACCAACAGTGTGCAGTATCTTCATTTCAACAGTTCCCATTCATACCATACCAAACGCTCTCTTCCATACGCTCTTGCTGTCCGGTCCCCCCGAATCTGTTCCTCTGATAACCTGATCCAAAACTATTTCAGTACCCTCTCCTCAGCTCTCACTGACTGTGGATATCCGTAAAGAACTGGACTGTACCCGTAATCACCGCAAACGGAGCCAAACTCGCCGCGAAGGTCCCTCTGCTCCCAATCTTCTCACCGATTACCACCCAGCCTGTAGGTCCTTCTAAAGCTCGTCAAACTGGCGCACCCATACTCACTGCGTCTTCTGAAACATGGTTTTCCCGTCGTGCCCAAGAATTGCCTACCGCAGATCTCCGAATCTCAACACGATTCTCACCAGACCTGGACCAATCGCAATCCAACCTCGTTTATCTCCTACTTTGTAAGCTGTGTTCCGCCTTCTACGTTGGCGAAACCCAAACTCCTCTAACAACAACCATTGCTACTACTCCAAATGTCAACTTCCACATCTCCTCATACCTGAACACACTTATTATCACGGCTCCAAATTTGACGAAATCTTTCGAGTCATCATCCTGAAAGTTCTGAACTCGCACTTATCTGCCACAATTAGAAAGAGATGGGAGCTGAGGTACAACTGAATCCTTTCTACCAACCATGAACCCGGCTTCAACTGCCTCTAACTCCCTGCAGCGCAATGTCTCCTTCTCCTTTCTTTTCTTTATTCCGTCTATAGTTGCACTTTCTATTTTTGCCAGGTTATTGTATACCTGTCTCAAGAATCTACCTTGTAAGTATCGTTGTTTTTACTGTTTTACGATGTAATATATATAAGGTAAATCTAAGACAAATGAAGAAGAAAAAAGATAATAATTACAGCTTACTTTCGCATTAGATCACACAGTCACATATACACATAAAAAAAAGTCACTATATTTCGTGTATTCACACTCTTTCAAGTAGAGAGGAAGAGAGCGAAGTTAACGTGTTTACAAAGTACAAGTTCACAAAGCATCAAAACTGGAGAACAACTGACTGCTGTAGCGCGTAGATATGCGGAACTTCAAATAATAATAACTGTATAGCGTGTAAGTACAACGTGGGATCGTGGGTCAAAATGTGTTGAAAATGCAGAGGAAACGGGGAGCTCAGAGTTATTGAAGGTTAAGGCCCGGTTTTATTTTCGCGCTCAAACCGTGAATAAAGGCATTCTCCCACAGACGGCGTGTTGAGGTGCTGGTCGTTGGGAGTAAAATGTGGATTATGGCAACCAAGAAAGATAGATCAAAATTGGTATTGTGGGACTCCGTGTGCAAGGAAACTTGGGCATCAGGTTTGTTGATAGTACAGAAGTGACGATGGTTATTAATTCGAATGTTAAGACCACAACTTGTTTCCCGCACATAAAAGGCATCACAGAACTTGCAGGTTACGATGTATATAACATTAGGGGAGTGGCATGTACAATTGGGATTGAGGGTGTACCGACCATTAGCAGTATTGATAGTAATTGTGGGAGAAGTGATGAAAATGGAGCAGACCTTACATCTGGGTCTCTGACATGTCTGTGGGCCGGTTTGGTGTGGTGGCAAGGAGGGATTCGTATGGACCAAGATGTTTCTAAGATTAGGTGGATGTTGAAAAACTAATCTAGGTTTGGTGGGGAATATTGATCTTGTGTCTGGGTCAGATTGGAGAATGTGGAAATTAGAGTGTATTATTTGTTTCACCTTTTTAGGTAGATTTCGAAGAAAAACATACCTATTGAGATCAGTACGATATGAAAGTATATATATATTTTAACACACTAGCGGCCATAATGTTGAAGATATTTGAACCAAATTTTTATATGTTGTTTCTAGGCTTAATAGCTCGGTTAAGTTCGTTAATGAGCAAAATCGGTCGCCATCTTGGATCCAAAATGGCCGCCGAACCCATTGTTGTATAGAATACACACCCTAAACCGCTAGGGCTATTGAAATCAAATTTGGCACAAAGGTACAACATCACTTTTTGATTACGAAAATATTACCTAATGATTTCAAAGACGCCATCTTGGATCCAAAATGGCCGCCGAACCCATTATTGTATAGAATACACAGCCTAAACGGCTGCAACTAGAAATATCAAATTTGGTAACACTATACATTATCATTTGTATGTTACTAAAGTATTACATGATGTATCCAAAGACGCCATCTTGGATCCAAAATGGCGGACCTAAAAAAATCATTTTCCACACCGTTTGAGCTAGAGATACGAAATTTGTCATAAAGGTGCATTATGACGAGTAGTTTAGGGAAATATTACAACATTTGGGAGAAGTCGCCATCTTGGAACCAAAATGACCGCCCAAAATCCTATTTTTCACCCCGTTTGAGCTGGATAAATGAAATTTTACTTGAAGTTGTACCATCACAAATAGGTCACGACAATATAAGAAATCTTTCAAAAAGTCGTCAACTTGGATCCAAAATGGCCGCCCCAAAAACCCAATTTTCAAATCATTGAAGGTAGACAAACGAAATTTTCTTTGAAGGTGTATGACCAAGAGTAGGTTACAATAAATGGGGCAAACCTTCCTTTTGGGGACGGAGCCCCCCGTGGGAGGGTGCAAATGGATACCATGGTGTTGTAGTTCGGCAGGGAGATTTTGGTTAAGATAAAGGAGGCTCATCCTCTCAAAAGCACTGAAGAACAGCGAAACAAAGCGAGTATATATAATAATACACAGCCATATTCAATCCACTACTGGATGAGGCCTCTCCCGGTATACATATGTATATATATATATATCTTATGGGGCATCGTTGAACAGCTCTTGATGAATAATCTACAAATCAATAAATAGTTTCTCAATAGCTCTCATATAAGGCGAGATTTTTGTTCTTGAAAATAAGGAAAAAACTTCGAGATCTACCTCAGCCTGTAGGCCTACCGAAAGGGATTTTTTTAGTTTAGGATGGAACTGGGTGTTTAGAGCCAGTGGGTGGGGCAACGGTGGGTTGGATTTTTGAGTGGGTTGAGTGTGAGGATGCACGGTGGATCTGTTTGGTTACCAGGTTAGAAGGGTAGCCTCGGTTGACTAGAGCCTACTGGAGCTGTTGGTTGTAAGTTTAAGCAGCAGAGGTAGTGGAATTCAGGCGTTATCCTCTGAAGGCAAGGGAGAAAGGAATCGTTTTCTTGGTGTGGTAAGGATGGGAACTTGAGTAATGTAAATACTGCATATGGTTGGTGGGTTTTACGTGAACGGAAGTGGTCAGAGTGTTGTTTTCTAAGGTGATGTCCACATCAAGGAATGTGACTGCCCCACGTCTCCCTTGCCCTCAGAGCACAAAGCCTGAATTCCACCACCTCTGCTGCTGAAACTTAACAACAGGATTTCTAGTCAACCGAGGCTAAGCTTGTAACCAAACAGATCCGCCGTGCATGCTCACACAACCCACTCAAAAATCCAACTCACCGGCTCTAATCACCCAGTTCCGTCCTAAACTAAAAAAGGTCAAACATATCCTACACTCGAATTTTCACACTCTCCAATCTGACCCAGACACAAGATCAATATTCCCCTCCAAACCTAGATTAGTTTTTCAACATCCACCTAATCTTAGAAACATCTTTTTCCATACGAATCCCTCGTTACCACCACACCAAACCGGCGCGTAAACATGCCAGAGACCGAGATGTAAGGTCTGCTCCATTTTCATCACTTCTCCCACAATCACTATCAATACTGCTAATGGTCGGTACACCCTCAATCCCAATTGTACATGCCACTCCCCTAATGTTACATACATCGTAACCTGCAAGTTCTGTGATGCCTTTTATGTGGGGGAAACAAGTTGTGGTCTTAACATTCGAATTAATAACCATCGTCACTTCTGTACTATCAACAAACCGGATGTCTCAGTTTCCTTGCACACCGAGTCCCACATTACCAATTTTGATCTATCTTTCTTGGTTGCCATAATCCACATTTTACTCCCAACGACCAGCACCTCAACACGCCGTCTGTGGGAGAATGCCTTTATTCACGGTTTGAGCGCGAAAATAAAACCGGGCCTTAACCTTCAATAACTCTGAGCTCCCCGTTTCCTCTGCATTTTCAACACATTTTGACCCACGATCCCACGTTGTACTTACACGCTATACAGTTATTATTATTTCAAGTTCCGCATATCTACACGCTACAGCAGTCAGTTGTTCTCCAGTTTTGATGTTTTGTCCGCTACGTGTCGTCACTGTCTCTTCAAACTTGTACTTTGTGAACTTCGCTGTGTTTCTCTCTACTTGAAAAAGTGTGAATACACGAAATATAGTTACTTTTTTTGTGTGTACATGTGAATATGTGTGATCTAGTGCGTTATTAAGCTGTAAGTAATTTTCTTTTCGGCTTCATTTGTCTAAAATTTACCTAAATTGCTTTCCCGGCTTTCCTTCGTACTAGTTTTATATATATATATATATATATATATATATATATGATGGGGTACCCAAAAGAAACCGGAATTTTGTAATAAAGTTGTGTATATTTATTTTTGTGTGCTACAAGTTGAATCGCTTTCAAAGTGCTGTCTATTTGATGAAATGAATTTTCCATTTTCGAAGCAGTCTTGAAACTCTTGCCAAGTGATAACCTTTTAATGGCTCCGTCGTTTTTTCTTCACCTCTTCCACATGTGCAAAACGTTTTCTTTTGAGGATTTTTTTTTTCATTTGGGGGAATAAAACTAAGTCACTCGGCGGAAGTTCGAGTGAATATGGCGGGTGCAAAAGCTTCATTATGTTGTTTTCCATTAAAAATCGTTTCGCAATCAAGGTTTTGTCTGCTGCTGAGGTACCTTTTTTTCTGCAACTCTTTTCATTTGCAATTTCTTGCTCTAAGTTAGTTGACATTAACTCCAGGCGCACCAAACAAATCAACAAGTTTATCAGTGGTTCTGCGTCGGTCTTCCATAATCACGCCACCAATTCTTTCGATGTTTTCGTCCGTTCGGGAGGTCGAGGGTTGCCCTCTCCGAGGTTAGTCTTCAAGTGGCGTCGAAGCAAAAAAAAAAAACACTTGTACAGTTTTGTTTTTCCCAGAGCAGCTTCCTTGTAAGTCGTTTCAAGCATTACAGCTTTTTCCCCAAACAGAAAACAGAATTTCATAGCCTCACGCGTTGTTTCCAGTTTTCAGTCATCACAAAAATCGCCGAACAAGCAAGAGGCGCTTAACAAAAATATTTATTACGTGGCACCACGACTTCACTCAACAACGATGGGCAGTAGACTGATGCAAAAGGATCCCAGCAAGATGCAGCTAGCGGCAGGAGCATGTACTACAACGGATCCGGCCACCAGAGAATGATTCCTGTTTCTTTTGGGTACCCCCTCATATATATATCACTAATACAGAGGAAAGCCGGAACATCAATTTATGGTAAAATGTACGGAAAATACTTACTGTTTATTTGATCCGTAGCAAAATAAACACACACACATAACACTAATATTCACATAGTTTTTTGCAACATTTCGTTATTAAAACTGTAGACTTCCTGTAGAGGAAGAGAGACGCACACATCTGGAGATAGAACTAAAGACTAGGACGACAGTAGCGACATGTAGCACACGGCGCATCCTTTGGAGAAGAGTTAACTGCTGAATGGCTCATGAAACAATTGACAACTGTACAGCGTGTAAGTACTGGTTTGGATTGTGGTAGGAAAAGTGTTGAAAATGTAGAGAAAACGAGTTAGAGTTATTGAAGGTTAAGTCCAGGATACATTTTCACCCTTATACCGTGAATAAAGGCACTCTCCCACAGACTGCGTGTTGAGGTAAAATGTGGATTATGGCAACCAGGAAAGATAGGTCAAAATTGGTTTTGTGATACTCGGTGTGTAAGGAGACTGGAGTATCCGGTTTGTTAATAATGCAAAAGTGGCGATGGTTATTAACACGAATGTTAAAAGATCCACTTTGTCCCTTATATAAAAGGTATCACAAAATTTGCAGGTTAGGATGTATATAACATTAGAGGTGTGGCATGTACCCTTGAGATTTTGGGTGTACCGGCCATTAGCAGTATTGATAGTGACTTTGGAGAACTGGTGAAAATGGAACAGGTCTTACATCTGGATCTCATGCGTGCACGGGCGCTGGTTTGAGTGGTGGCGAGCAATGCTTCTAAGATTAGGTGGATGTTGAAAAACTAATCTACGTTTGCTAGAAAATACTGATCTTGGTTAGTTTAGGATGGAACTGGTTGACTGGAGCCGGTGGGCTGAGCGGCTGTGGGTTGGAAGCTGGTGGGTTGTGCTCTGGTGTGTTGGGGATTTGAGTGGGTTGAAAGTGTGAGGATGCATGGCGAATCTATTTGGTTACAAAGTTAGGTGAGTAGCCACGGTTGACTAGAGCCTCCTGGAGGCGTTGGTTGTAAGTTTCAGCATCAGAGGTGGTGGAATTCAGGCGTTGTCCTCTGAGGGCAAGGGAGAAACGAATCGCTTTCTTGGTGTGTTAAGGATGGGAACTTCAGTAGTTTTAATACTGCATATAGTTGGTACGTTTTATGCGAACGGAAGTGATCAGAGTGTTGTTTTCTAAGGTGATGTCCACGTCAAGGAATGTGACTCTTTTGTCGGAAATGGACCAGGTGAACTTGACAACACGGAATTGATTCAACTGTTCTAGGAATGTGTTGAGACTGGTTTCACCATGACTCCATAACATCAGGACATCATCCAAGAACCTTATCCAAAATAGTAGGATCAAGGGCTGTTTGTAGGAAATCATGTTCAAGCTTGCCCATAAACAGATTAGCATAAGAAGGTGCCATTCTCCGTAACAATGGCTGTGACTCTATCTAAAGGTAATGTTTGCCGTCAAAGGTAGAGTTGTTACATGTGAGAACTAGGATGGCCAGGTTAAGAAGGAAAGCTGTTGTTGGAATATGAGGTTTGGGTCTCTGGGTTTGGAAGAATTGCGAAGCATGCCATGGACATGAGGAATGTTGGTATACAAGGAAGTAACATCTATGGTACAAAGCAGTATGTCAGAAGGAAGAGGTGGTAATTTACGGATGATTTCTAATATGTGGTAGGTGTTGCATATGTTGGCAGGCAGTGCTTAATCATGTGGTTGAAGAAAGGAGTCAAGAAGAGCGGAAATCCGTTCGGTAGGAGAATTATAGCTGACTACAATGGGCTGCCTATGTTACCTGCTATGTGTATCTTCGGTGGTAGGTGGACTGTCCGTGACGTTCCGTCCGCTGCGTGTTGCTACTGTCGTCCTAGTATTTTGTTGTAACCACGTGTGTGCGTCTCTCCGTCTACATCAAGTCTGCTGTAGTAATACCGAAATATTGCAAAAAGCTATGTGAATATTAGTGTTATGTACGTGTGTGTGTTTATTTTTCTACGGAAGAAATAACCTGTAAGTATTTTCCTTACTTTGTATCATACATTTACGTTAAATTGCCCTTCCGGCATTCCTCTGTATTTGTGTATATAGATAGATAAATAGATATAGATAGGTAGATATATCGCACTAATACAAAGGAAAGGCAAATTAGGGTAAATTTATGATAAGAAGAGATCCATATACATTCAGCTCTTGTTCCGTAGGCGAGCATACACACTTAAACATTAATTTGTAGAGTACTTGTGATATTTCGGTATTAATACCGTAGACTTGCTTTAGAGTAGGAGGGACGCACACACCTGGATGGAACAAAAGACTAGGACGACAGTAGCGAACGGCACATCTTTTAGAGAATAGTTGATTGCTATATGGCGCGTGGAACAATTGACAACTGTACAGCGTGTAAGTTTGGGATAGAATTGTAGAAGGAAAGGTTAAAAAAAAAGTTGTATCCTCTACAGCAAGTCTACGGTATTGATACCGAAATATCGCATGTACTCTATATTAGTGTTTGAGTGTGTTTGTTTACCTGCGGAACAAAAGCTGTTCTTCTTGTCATAAATGTACCTTAGATAGATAGATAAGATGGTAAAAGAAACGATATTTACGTAGTAGAATCTTGAGACAGGAATGCAGGAATTTCACAAGCACAATAGAAAAGCAGCTACGTTTCGCAAAAGCATTTTCATATGGTAGGAGCCCTTCTATCGCTTCAGGTGTGGACAACAAAGAAGTCCACTGTACACACGCGCACAATTTGAAGAGATTGAAAAACAAAATGCCGGACTTTCATATCGAAAAAATTGACTATGATCTGTGCAAGCGTAAGTACTGATTGGAAACTGGTTTAAAAAATGGTGTTTTGTGTTGAAAATTGAGCTAAGTACAGTAAATAATAATAAGACTCGGTAAAGGAAACGCAGTCAGGAAAGTGGGATACAGTATAGAAACCGCAGCCAGATAAAGTGGGATTAGTTTAGAAAACGCTGTGAGAGAAAGGGGAATATAGTATAGGATCGCTATAAAAAAGTTAGAAGTGAATAGGCAGGGAAGGAGGGGAAGTGTGGCTGTAGACGTGGAGAGAAGAAGAAAAAACTTGCTACAGGTTTAGACCAGGTTTCAGTTTTGCTTTCAAGCCGTGAGTAAAAGCTCCTTCCCAGAGACGATGTATTTTTGATGGTGAATAGGGTATGCATTGTAGCTATTTGAAAACTGTCATCGAATTCAGTGTTGGGCAATTGCGTGTATTGTAGACACTGTCGAATCGGGTCTGTTGGTGGCCGAAAGTGGCGGTAACTATTAACACGAAGATTCAAGGGGCCGCCTGTTTCTCTTATATAGAAATATAGAATGCTGGGCAGAGTGTACACGCATATTCAATCCACTACTGGATGAGGCTTCTCCCGGAGGGAGGAGGTGGTCTACTGCTCCGACGCTGACTAGACGTGTTGGGAGAGGAGAGCCGAAGCTCTCAACTGGGATCGGTACCTCTTTATTCAGGTGGCTCCCCAATTGGCCTCACGACGCTGGGTGGACGCCGCACGGGCAACACTATCTGGAGTACTGCAACGGTCACCCGTCCAAGCACTGACCAGACCCAGAGCTGCTTGACTTCGGTGATCTTACGGGAACCGGTAGACCAGCTAGGCTAGGGCGTTGCCCCATATATGTATATATATATATAAAAGATAGTAAACAAGGTAGAAAAAGAGGATAGTTACATAGCAGAGACCTGCGCGGTTCGGGCTTGGGCGGCCAGCTCTGCTATTTCTTTGGGCCGGGCCGGAACGGGTCGACATTGCTTTCTCTTCAGTTCGGGCCGATTAACTGTACTTCTTTAAAGCAGTTCAGTAACTACTGACTTTCGTTAAACGATAATTGGAATAATGCCAAACGTTCAAGTCTGTGTGCACGCCACGTGGAGTGAAAGGTATTACAAACAATGCAATATTTACAATTGGTGTTGCTTAGCGGCTCCACTTTCGCTTTCTAAAACTAGGCTTCGAAAAGCAACGAAAGCAAAATTTTCTCCTGTTCAATGAATTTGGTCACTATTTCGGCTGATAACAGTGTCAGCCACCTTAGCTATTACGTACCTTGTTTCACACACAACGGCCACATACCTTTTTGTATTTTCTGATGGAACGGGACCGAATAAATCAAATATGTATTGTTCGGCTATTTTACCAATGGATATTTCCGTTTTCCCCGTCCTTATGCATTTTACAATTTGTTTGTGTACATGAGATTAAATAATATATAATGTTTTTGAAATTTCAGCGCTACGGTTTTCCGTTACGTAGAAATATAGCATGAAATACTGAGAATTCAGTCTCCGTCGTCATACAACGAAAATCATCCTCTGATTGGTTTGACGTAATCAATCCGTACTATTTCCGTACCTATATGCTTCTCCCTATGTTACGTTCCTTATTCAGAAGTTTGAAGACGAAAA
>JAGDQP010005629.1:32598-43047 GCA_022664845.1 Lepisma saccharinum
ACGTTAACATTCCCCTGGCTTGTACTGCCGACGAGTGCATATATAAATGTATTTCTAAATTTTCGTCAAAATGGTGTAATGAAGGAGCATTCAGAATATCTATTTTTAATTTTTCAGAGAGCTGGTCCGATGTTTTACTCCATTTAAATTGGTTCCCTTTCGCTAAGAGCTGCTGAAATTGCTTTATTTTCATCGTAAATGACCGGATGTGACTGCGGAAAAACGATCATAAGCCAACGAAACTCTTCAGTTAACGTTTCGCTTTAGGTCTTTGAAAATTCCTTATTTTTCGTGCTATCTTCAATGAAATAGATATATGTTATCCCGACACTCGGAACCCCGAAACGTTTAACTAGGAATTAAAAAAGTGCGTTGTTCGTGGAGAGGTCCTGGAATCATGTTTTCTCTACCTTTTAAATAACATCTCTAGGTGCTCGACCTGTTGTTTCTGTGTCTGTGCCGACCACCAAATCGTCTGCAAATAAAGTGATCGTTCTTGGTAGATATTCAACAATATTCTAGTTACAATCGAGAGGGATTGTGAACTCGTTTTGTGGACCATTGTACTCCGTATGAATTGTTTTGTTTTTCATGTGTGTGGTACCTAAAAACTTACGTATTGCCACGATTTTGGATGAAGTTTGATCTGGTAGTACGACATCGATAAATCTAATGTTGAGATATAATTTTTAGCTTTCAGACTACACAAAACATCCTCAGCTGACTGAAATGGTATGCTGAGATATTTGGAAAATCGATTGCATTCCAGAAGATTTAACACAAGACGAAATTTCTTCGAATTCGGTTTCCTAACTGCCAAAAGAGGACTGTTAGACGTTTCACGAATTATGAATTATTACAGATTTTAAGAGTTGTTGGATTTGCAAATCAGTTTGGCTCCTTATTCCAGGTGGAATTGGTGGGGTGCTGCCTTGTCTATCCAAATCTGATGCACATATCCACGAAAACATCCTGAATCGTCAGAACTAGAAGAAAATATCTCTATACTGGTAAAATAATTTTGAAATCTTCTGGTAAATCTGGATTGATATAAAAAAGAAAGATAACGAAAGTTTTTTTCAGTGTGCCCTAATCTTTCCTGTATTTCTTCTTTTGATCGTTACTTGTAAATATTTTCAGGTTCTGGTTCTTTTTTGTTCTTGAAGTTTGATATTTAACTCTAAATCGTGGTCGGTGTACGCCACTGGTGAATTTTTGGTCAAATTTATTTTTCGAGAGGTGGATTTATTACTAAAATGGTAGGGTCCTCCTTAAACATTTTCATAGATAAATCCACAAGACCGTGTCGGTCTCTCAATGTTTGTAGCAAACGAACGTAAAGGAATGCTGATTAGTGTTTTCTTCAATCACCTTTACCGGTAGAAAAAAAATAAGACTTGGCTGGAATCGTAATGTTCTTCGTTATATACACATTTCCTGTCTGACCATGTTAACAACCGCCTGAGAAATGTTACTTTTTTCTTTTCCGTATTGTGACATTCCAGGCTTCCTTGATTTCTTGTAAAAATAAATATTTCTCTGCATATCGATCTTGGTTTGTAATTTCGTTAATATGTCTTGTCCTTTTTTTATTGTAATCCCCATTTTCAATAATTCTGAAGTAATGGGAGTACCTAGTATTTCCGATCTTGAATTTTACCAGTGCAATTTAACGTAATTTAATTTATTTATTTGTTATTCCCTAAACATGTGTGACGAAGGGAATTTACATTTCTTCGGCAATTGAACTGTGGACCATAAGTTAGTGGAACTGGCGGTGTCAATAATTATTAGGACTGACTTGTCGTCTACCTTAATTTGAATCAATGGTTTATTTTCATCTGTTTCATAAATAACTGTTTCTCTTTGGTCAGGTGTAGCCAATTGACTATAATAAATGTTGGCTACTGACACAGCTGCGGAAGGTTCTTGGATCTTCTGTTCCGTTTTTATTTTTTTCGCCTGCAGGTCCTGGAGGGCCCGCGGCTTGCCTACGTGTTTCCCGAATCTTGATTTTTCTTGTCTTTATGCCAACGTGTGTGGGCAGCGTCCTCGTTTAAAGCAAATGGCACACACAGATACAGTGTCGTCATTATTATTTTGCTTGCTTCCCCTCCCTCCTGTCTTGTTTCGCCTGCTTGGGATTTGCCTTCTTATAGTAATTTTTATTACCCTGCGTTCCATTATCCTTATAGTATGGCTTCTTATTTGCATTAATTTTGATCACCATCAAAGATAATTTCGCTAATTAGTGCGTGAGGTCATCCATTGTATTTATTTTGGTTATTTTGTGTAGGTTGTGTGGGTAAATTTTCTAATTTGAAAGGTTCATTAGGGTTCATCAGGTCGTAAACAAATTTAGGGATCGGCTTGCTAGGAGACATTGTGTCAATAATAGCAATAGGAGCTTGTTGAGGATCTGTACATACTTGGTAATTCATAGGTAATAACTTATAGGCAGAATAATAAGGAGCTTGATGAGCTATGGCTTGTAGTAGAGGGTGTTGGTTATTTAAATTTCGAGGGTTTGGAATTTGATTATTTGAGGGTTGTAGTCCCGGAAATAATTGTAGTTGGATTTTGAAAACTTGTAGTTGAAAACTCAGGATTTTGAAAACTTGTAGTTTGACTATTGGAAGGTTGGTTGTGTGGCAATTGGTAATTTAAATTTTGGTGGTAAGGATTTTTCAAATTATTATTTGGGGTGTTTGGTTTTGTAGAGTTTGGTCGGCCATAGCATGTAGAGCTGGAGATCTTTCCACAAATTTTCTCTTCTTCAGTAGATCATTTGATTTTTCTAAAGCATGGAGACGATTCTGCACATGTCGTACTGAAGTATAGGTTTCCAATGCATTTTTTTTTTTTTTTTTTTAACTTTGTAATCCAAGAGACGAATAATGCACATTTTAATTTTCACTCGCTTATCGCCAGTAATTTCCGAATAAAGTAGACATCAATTGGCTCTTGTGGATTTTGTTGAACCATATTTATCTCCGTCTCTGCCTTATAATGCGGGATGTTGGGTCTACTTAGGCTAAAAAGTTCTTCCTTTCACTGGTTATATGTAAGGTCTGTCATTAAATTTTGGTTTTGCAATTGGAAGACCATGTCGAGGGCAACATCCTGGAGATGCATCGGCAAAACCTTTTTTCCAATTGTCCTCCCAGCCTTGGAGTGTTGCTAGATGTTCATACAGCATAAAAAATCTATCCGGATCTTCAGTGATTCGTCCAAAAAAAAAATGTTGGGTGGGGAAAATTAAATGAAGGTTTGTAGCCAGTGTTCCGTTGTCGTCTGTGTCGCTATTAGAATCTGAATCAAAATCTCCTGTCCTACTGCCTGACCTAAGTACTTTCATTTATTACCTGCGAAGCGCTAAATTCACAACTCAGTCTTTACTCTAACCTCACCAAAAGCATATTTTATGAAACGTAACTGAGTTAAAATGTCCTCTTTAAAACACACACATACATGGAACTTGACACACAAAATTTACCCTGCTTGTACACCAAACTGTTCTAGGGCACGGCGCTTTTGGCACTGTCCAAAAATAGGCTCCACCGCGTTATTGTCCTTTGGTTTGTGATTGAGTGTGTTTAAAGTAGAGCTAGTGATACACGGGATTAGTGTTTTCTGCCCATAACTTGTTTATTACAAAAAGTGCACAAGTCCAAGGTTGCTTAAAGGACCGTCCCGTACAAAATTATTTACAAGAATGTGAGATATAAGTTATAACAGAACTTAGTACTTTGGATTTACGCCTAGGATAAATGAGGTCTTAGGATGTAAAGCCACACCACCGCAAACTAAGTGTATGTGGCAGAAGAATGCATCGATTGAAGCAGGAGTTTGCTCCGTTCAAGCCAACGGTAGCAGGTTGGGTTTTAGGAAGCACACCACCCCAATCTAAGTGTGTGTTGAGGTTCGGAAGGAGCACACCACCCCAAGCTAAGTGTGTGTGCAGGATTGTGTTCTGACTCATGCTAGTCGTGAACGGGTTAGGGGTAGCTCAAGCGACGAGTGATACAAAATAAGGTGCTGTTGCGATATTTATAGATGTCTTCCAGGGTGTGGTACTCCGACGAACTGCGGTGGTCTTCTGCTATTGTGTACGTCACTTTAGTATTTATTTACATTATAATACTTGTAGTACGAATGTTTGTTTACGCTATTTCATAATCACTATTTGTTATTGTTATGAATGTCTTGTGCTGAAACACGTCGATCATTTCAATATTAAATGGGGAATGAAATGTTCATTGTCATGGAAAGCTTAAGTTATACGCACGCGCATGATCTTGGTGTCATTTTTCTTCCATACGAGTTTGAATTGCGAGTTCCCGAGATCTTTGATTACACTTAACTAATATATTTTCATACGTAGAATAATCATAAGAAATGAGTAGTTACCAGACAAACAGTTGAAACAGAACCTCAAGTTAAATCCACTCGGTAGGCTTTCGAGAAAGGTCACTGCTATCTATGTATACTTCGAGAGCACAAAAATATTAAGATAACGTGCTCTTCATGCAATAAGTAGCTCTGCCCCAACAAAAGAAGATATCGTTGCCATTAGGAAATGCTACAAATGATTTGTGTAACTAATTTCAATTAAGGAGCAGCTTGTGATTAACGATTCATGAAACATATAAGAATTGTATTACTCCCTGAGAGACATTCTGCTTTTCTTGTGTAACTTAGTATATTTATGTAGTATAGATGTATAGTGTACATTAATGTCTTCCAGTGTGAATTTTCTTTAATTTGAAATATTATATTGAAAAACATTAATTTTAACTTCTACAATATATTTGGTATACACAGTATATTACAATCACGAGAGGTTATAAAGAAATACTTTGCTATTCCTTTCCTTTCTAAGACACCCAATTGCACACACTTTGTCGTCTTTTTGTTTTATAAGCTCTAGTAGCAACACACGGACTAATTTGGAATCACCATGGACCCTCCCCTCTGGTGTTTAATGGTGTAAAAATTAGTGTTGGTATGTGACTGTTGATATGATCTTCCGCGTTAATTTTTAACTGACTTCATGTTTTTGGAAATCAATCATTCGTGACTGAAAGATTCCTTCTTTTGATAAATTTGTGTGAAAGTGGCTGCGTTCGTGTCAAGATTATAGTGTAAGTATTTTATAAATTTCTTACGAGATAGCTTGAAGAAGTGGATTAACAGATAAATACGTTAACGAATAAAATAATGTAATTATGTTGTCTTTATACGTATATAACGATCAGAACTTCTGTAAAGGAATAAGATAAACCGTCTGTAACGCCATATGCGTCCATTTATTGTAAGGATTTCACTACTACTGCTTTTACTTTAAATGGGCATTCTGTTGGTTCAATTCTGAATTCTAAGCATAGAAGTCTTAAGGAAAGTACGTGCACTTTGTTTAAATCAGATTTATTTAACAACATATTGTTTGGAGATTTCTTGGTTACATTCATTTACATACCTGCGAGCATAAGTTGGAAGTACGTGCACTTTATTTAAATCAGATTTATTTAACAACATATTGTTTGGAGATTGCTTGGTTACATTCATTTACATACCTGCGAGCATAAGTTGGTCCTTTAAGCAATGGTTCCCTCTTAGAATAATCACTATTCGAACTCCCTTTTCTGCTACTGAGATAGAAGACTCGACCAAGAGTCATTCCTGGAGGGTGCATCAAGTAGTGATACAGGAGACTGGACGTAGAGTTATTCATGGAGAGGATAGTTCAAAGAAACAAGAGAATTATTCTCTGCGTACCAGCTAAATACACTGAAGTGCCAAAAGTCCTGCGATATCGGGAGGGAACTAATTGATGCCGCGGTAACATCGCGACAGACCGGTTGAATGGCGCGAAGGAGTTGCATTGGGGTCAGTTGGACTACTGTGAGTGCAGTGAAACGTCCTGTACCGTGATGATGGCAACCCAACGAGAATTATCGGCATTTGAGCGCGGGAGATAGTTGGTGCTGGACGATTTAGGAAGTCGTCCGTCCTTCAACTTTACTTGCTCCATAGTATCAAGGATGGACCGTGAGTACTGCATTGAAGACATTACGACCCATCAGTGACAAGGCAGTGGCTGCCCACGGGTGCTCAATGACCGCGACCGGCAACGTCTGGGCAGACAGACTTTTTTTTTTTTTTTTTTCATTTTGGAACCCACCTTCCACCCCTGTCGCTATGCATTCTTTGCACAAAATGGGCTGTGCACTTTCAAGGGCGTGCAGCACGAGCAGTTGTTCGCTCTTCCCATTTTGGGACAGGCAGTCCCTAGAGATTCTCGAATTGCCGGTGTTCCGACAGTCCGAGAAGCTCCTGTGTTTAGATTACTAAGATCATTACAACGGTATTCTTCAAACGAACGAACTTCCATTTAGACTATTGAATTTAAATTGGTTTTCGTGGTTCTTATAATAAAATAACAAATTCAGATCTAAGAGATGCTGCCATTTAGTGAGTGTCATGAAACTAAACACGAGGTTTAAATTATAGAATAATAAACCCAAATGAGTTAATTGTAGCCTAATATTTTGCAGGTAAGTTGTCTCCTCATTCTTATATACTGTTAGTCGATACTCATACACATATTTCGATAACAAATGAAATTAACTCACGAATTGAACCTCATTTAACACGTTACTTGCTTTTAGACAAGCTATGTTACTAACGTAAAAAGATAACTGTCGTAAGCTGACGCTGTTTAAATTAGAAACCCGCGTTAACGGTAACTTGCATTTAACTAACTAACTAACTCTATGGCTTATGGAACTCGCAAGTTCATCGCCGCAGTAACAAACGTTCGCCATTGAATTCTATCCTGGGCAATATCAAGCCAGTTTTCATCACAAACACCTACTTCTCGAAGATCTCTTCTAATATTGTCCTCCCAACGACGTCTCGGTCTTCCCAATGATCTCTTTCCATCCGGTCTTCCAACCAGGATATAATATAATCTTCGTTTTTCCCCATCCGAGCTACATGGCCTCCCCACCTTAGTCGTCGCGATTTCATTATTTTTATAACATCTGGTTAATCGTACAAATCCGTGGAGTTCTTCATTATGCAGTCTCCTCCACTCTCCAGTCATATCGTCGCGTTTCGGCCCGTATATCTTTCTTAAAACCTTATTTTCAAATACACGTAATTTATGTTCATTTGCTAGGGTCGTACTCCAACTTTCGCAACCGTAAAGTATTACCGGCAGAATAACTGTTCTGTATATTTTTAATTGCAATTTCCTTGATATTAATCGCGATGTTAGAAGTTTTTGGACTGAATAGAAACATACGTTCCCCGATACTAAGCGACTTTTTATTTCTTCCGTGACCTCACTTTTGCTTGTTACGTATGCTCCCAAGTATTTAAATTTGTTTACTTTCTCTATGACCTCATCCCTAATTCTTATGTTTTTACTTCCTTCATTCCCTGTGTTTCGGCTTATCATGTATTTTGTTTTGTCTGTTTACCTGTAGACCTATCTCATAGCACACTTCTACTAAGACATCGGTGTTGCTTTGTAGTGCATCTATATCGTCCTCTATTAAATCTACATCATCCGCGTATAGAAACAGTTGATTCAAACCATTCAATAATAGCCCCTTTTTGTACCCCTTTAATTTATAAAAACGCATATTCTAACGCAAAGCTAAACAGTAGTGGGGACAAGGCATCGCCTTGCTTCAATCCGTTGCGAATCTTGAAACTATCTGACATATTATTACCTATCCGTACTTTGCTTGTGGGGTCGTTGAGACACATCTTCACTAGTTGAACCAATTTCTTCAGAATTTCAAATCGTATCAGGATACTGTATAACTTTTCCCTTTTTATAGAATCATATGCTTTCGTAAAATCAATGAATAGCTGATGAACCGTCCCACTGTATTCCCATTTCTTCTCCAAAATTTGTCTCAAGGCAAAAATCTGGTCCAACGTGGATCTATTTCTTCTAAATCCACATTGGTGTCTCCAATTATTTCATCTACGTATACACTTAGGCGTGTTAGCAGAATATTACTTAATACCTTGTAACAGGTTGGAAGTAACGAGATTCCGCGGTAATTATTACAGTCCGATTTATCGCCTTTTTTGTAAATCGGAACTATTATTGCATTTAATTAGAACTATTTTGAAAATCGGAACTTGCATTTACCTTTCTAAAATGTTCCAGGCTAACGTTAACCATTGTAAGATGTTAGTAATGTAAACAAGGCATTAACACTGCAGTGGTCGCGCGTTCTACTATTGTAGAACAGGTGTTTTTTTGTTGCAACTCTGCGCAGTTGGCAACACTCTCGTCCTTGAGCGGTCATGTATCTTTCCCCGCTACCCCTCCCTACATGTCAGTCTATTGTTAGCGCTTTGTGTAGCACCTGCACCGATTCGTTACTTGATTTCATTAGTGTTCTACTATTGTAGATCGCGCGACTACTGGCGTACTTGTGAGTCTCGTATAACTGATTTTTTTTTTTTTTTTTTTGGTTATATTTTCACGTTATTTTTGTAAAATACGTGCTTGTATATATTGAAAATGTCAGAACGTGACAGAGAACAGTTGCGGATGTGGTTAGAGGAGGCAGAGAGTGACTGTAAAAGTGTATTAGGGATCGAAGACATGGAGGAGCTTGAAGAAGATGGTGTTGAAGAAGAAACAGTGGAGTACAGTGATACGGAAGATGTACGGGAAGAAGAAGAAGAAAGAATTCCAATAGATGCCAGTGTTGACGTTATTGATGCTGAAACAGCACCTTCTCTCGACACACGTGAGTTTTATATCGGTAGAGAGAAAAACGTAGAACCTTCTCGCTGGTATGTAGATCCCATAATGCCAAGAAACTCTCGAACTATCAGTTTGAATATAATACCAAGTTTCCATAGGCCTGGCCCACAAGGCACTGCTAAAAATGCAGCAACTCCTAGTGCATCATTTTTATACCTAACTGATGATCAAATGATCCAGCACATTGTTCACTGCACAAATATCTACATAGATAAAATAAAAGACAAATACAGCAGGGAAAGGGATGGTAAATACACTGACGAAATACAAGTAAAATCGCTGCTTGGTATTTTCTTCATGGGTGGTATTTTGAAATCAAGCAGACGGAGTGTTATTGAATTATGGGATAACAGTCAAGGGACTGGTTGTGAAGCCGTGTATGTCACAATGAATGAGCATCGATTTAGGTTCCTTATGCGATGTCTGAGATTGGATGACATTCGTGACAGAGAGCAACGCAAAACACTAGACAAATTAGCACCAATTAGGCAACTGTTCGATAAATCTGCCTTGAATTCTAAAAATGCATTTAAACTCACTGATTGCTTAACCGTCGATGAACAGCTGGTAGCTTTCCTTGGAAAGTGCTCTTTTCGGCAATACATGCCGAAAAAACCTGCCAAGTTTGGTATCAAAATCTACGCCCTTGTATTATCATCAAACTTTTATGCCACTCAGCTACAAGTATATGTAGGACAACAACCAGAAGGTCCGTTTCGCGTGAGCAACAAGGTCAATGATCTCGTATGTCGCCTTGTAGAACCAGTTGTTGGCTCACACAGGAATATAACAGCTGATAAATTTTTTTCGTCAATTCCTCTAGCTAGAATGCTCGTACAGAAGTCTCTAACATTTGTAGGAACTCTAAAAAGTAATAAGCCTGAGATCCCTGGATGTTTTCTTCCTGATAAGGACAGGGAACCTAAATCAAGCATTTTCGGCTTCCAAGACAAATGTACGATTGTGTCATGTGCCACAGAAGAACAAGGCAGTTTGTGCTATATCAACAATGCACTATGACAAAGCAATTGATGGTGACACCGGAGAAGATAAGAAGCCTTGCATCATTACAACATACAATGAGACAAAACATGGAGTTGACATATTAGACAAGATGTGTAGGCATTATGATGTCTCAAGGAATTCCCGAAGATGGCCACTGACCCTTTTTTTTTTTTTTTTTCATCTCTTGAACGTTGCTGGTGTTAATGCTCTTAATATACTTAGAGCAAATAAGAACTATGACAATATCAGACGCAAGGATTTCCTACAGGATCTAGCTTTTGAGTTGATAAAACCAGCAATAAGCCGACGCATAGCCATGGAATCGCTGCCAAAAGAGCTTCGACGCAGAGGGAAACTTTAGCTTGGCATCAGCGAAGGTGTTCCATTACCACAAGAAAGAGCTTCCGGGGTTGGAAAACGTTTCCTTTGTGGCCGTGCTCGCAACAAATCAACACGAAAAACTTGTGCAAAATGCCAGAGATGGGTGTACCCAGACCATCAGAAGAGCGTGTGTGACGACTGCTTGGAGTAGACAATCTTTCAAAAAGAAAAAAAAGTACACCAAATCATTCAACCTGTATGATCAATCATACAAGGAGGTTTATGCTGTTATTTTAAGATTTATACCTAAACATTTATTTGAT
>JAGDQP010005629.1:43147-58522 GCA_022664845.1 Lepisma saccharinum
ACCTGTATGATCAATCATACAAGAAGGTTTATGCTGTTATTTTAAGATTTATACCTAGACATTTATTTGATTTTTGTTAGAAATTGTCAATATGTTAAATAAGATGCACCTAATGTTTCTTTTCGTCAATATTTTTTGCCGTATACACACAAAATAATTTTGAAATATTTTAAAATGTGTATCATAGTATAACTAAGATACCCAAGACCAAATATACTGGTAAAAATCATAACAGTATAAGAAAAAAAAGAAAAGATACTGATGTTCTACAATAGTAGAACGCGCGACCACTCACGTAACGGCGGAGGGCGCGACCAACGCAGTGTTAAAGAACCTTTGAATATGATTCAGTAGTCAATACAGTACAAAACATGCGACATACCGTCAAGCCATTTTGTTTGGGCTATTCTGGTAACTTTCGACTTCACGTTCTAGTTAAAATTCACAATCACAAACATCCATGACCCATCCGGGATTCGAACCCGGTACCTTCGCTAAGTCGTTGGCTTAGCGCCCCTACCCACGCGGCTACCAGGTCGGCAGAATGATTCCTAAGAGACCGATATCGCTCAAAACTAATGCGTATATTGTGCTAGTTCATTCGTTTATCTTCGCTAAATTTTCTATACGCCGAGTCTCTGTTAACCATTAGTCAGAATGTCGTGTGTAATTCAAGGTGCTGGAGGCCTAGTGAATCACTTCTTTTTAATGAGGGCGTGTTTATTAAATAACTATAAAATTGTAGAATTTAGGGCATACAATATATCACTAAAGTGTAAGTTATTGTTTATAGTGTGTGCCATTCCATGTTAGCTGGATCGTGATTCAACGTTGTTCGATTTAGGTTCTTAATATCACGGTAAGTCACCAATGGAGCTTACTTTTTATTCAAACAGAGCGAATATGCTTCAAAAATTAGTTCATGAACTGAGATTCCACTGGCGCTAAGTTGTCCATGCTTAGTTACACGTTCAAGACGTGTTCAGGATTAAGTTCAGCGTGTCACTTTGATTCCACCTTTCTGAAGAGTGACTGGTGACTTTTCTTATTACATGCATTTATTATGTAAGGTAAAACTAAAGATGGGTAAAAAGAAAAATAAAGGAGAGGGTGCTTATATAATGTTTGTTGTATACACATAAAATACACGTTCTGCTATATACACATACACACATGTTGTAATATACACTCTGTCTTCTACAGCAAATACCTGAACTCGCCGCCGCGTCGCTTGTGTGAAGGAGCCTTTATTCACGGTTTAACTGACCTTAACCTTCCTGAACTCTGAATCCCAGTCTTCTTCTTCCTCCTCCTCCTTCCGTTTGGACAGAATTGTCAATATATAACATTACACGATCCCATCCTGAAATTTACTTGCAATGCGTTAGTCAGTTGTTGCAAACGATGCGTCGTCCGCGTTGTGACACTACTTTCACTACTCTCATTATTCTTCGTTTTATATCTCGTTTTCGTACTCGAGAAAGACCTCGTACACGTCGAAATATAGTTTTTTCATCTTTTATGTTTTTTTTTGTTTTTTTTTTATATGATGCAACTAGATGAATAGTTTCTTTTCATTTTTTATCTTTAGATTTACTTTAAATTGTCCTTCCGGTTTTCCTTTATCTTAGTGATATAACTTTGTTTAATAGGCTACATGATTCTCTGTTTACCGAGGGGCCGTAGCTCAGTGATAGTGTGTTGGCTTAGCATTCGTGAGGTCGTAGGTTCAATCCCAGCGGCCGAAGTTTTCCTCAGTCACACCAGGCAACTGCCCAGGATGTACCTTCATTTAAGCCTTGACCAACATCTTCCCACATCCTTTCCTCGCCCCTATTCCGGCCAGAGCGTAAGATGCCTGAGTGCCAAATAAATTCAATAATTCTCTGTTTGGTGCTACAGTATGTATTATTTCTTGTAGAAGCATTGTAAGCTAGAGTCAGTAGGAGAATGTTAAAACAGTTCGCGGGCGGAAATGCTTCAAATCTATCGTAATAATGCAGCTTATATTTTAGGAAAACCATCCTTTCTATTGTAGCAGCTAATACTACTGCCTGCAAATCGGGCACTGAGAGATGGCTGTATTGAACTGTAAATCTTACCGTACTGACTTGGACATACATTTCATGTGTATCCAGGTGCTTCCTTGGTTAGGATGAAAAATATAGCAAAAGAGGATACGTGCTAATGTAGTCAAACTTAATAGATACTGGCTTACTGTAAACCTCTGACTACAATTGTACATGTCCCGTTGTGTTAAAGAAAAGAAGTTCCTTTCTCAGTTACTCAGTACGAAAATTTAAATTTTCAGTGGAGCTTATTTTGAACTTTATACCACTGTTTTACTGATATAAATATTTTAGGAATTACTCTGCGTTGTTTTTTTAGGTGTCTGCAGCTTAAATGAAAAAGTGTTCTGTATTGGAGGATGGAATGGTCAAGTTGGCATCAAGCAGTGTGATGTTTATGACCCAAATACATGTGAATGGACCAGCATTGCACCTTTAAATATAGGTGAGTTTTGTATTTCAGAATTTTCCTGTATTATGGGTAAATGAAGGAGCAAATACTATTTTGAAGTGCAATTTACCTTGTAAGAGTACTATAATGACTAGTACTATATGAAGTGTGGACTATCTCTCAGGGTAATAGTGAGGGATATAAAAAGAAAGCTTGGAATTAGTGGGAACTGCAATCTAACTATGTGCGTGTCGGTAATGAACCATGACGTTGCAGAGAAGCGTTGCAAAAACTACTTTTATATATGGTTTCTTTCAGAAAAGCGGTGGAGAAACCGTGTAGTGTACATGACGAGAAATAAGTAAACAGAAGAAAACAAACCCTCTTGTTAGAGCTCTGAGCCCGAGAGGAAGTGATTTTACGTGATAATACAGCTTCTTGTATAACTTCGGTGTGGGAGTAATTATGCACATTCCGCCATAAAAGGTGTTACAGAATTTGGTTTTATTACAAACAGCCATTATAATATTCCAGAATATTCTTTCTTTATATTTATCGTAAATTTACATGTTTTTAATATTTATTAATTATATGTAAGAAGTTTAGCAATAAATAACATTATATTGTATTTTTACGCGTTAAAACAGCCACCCTCCCCCGCGACACACACACAATTATCTATGCTACTAATTTAGAATATTTTGTCCAAAAGTTTATACCGTATATGTCAAAGTATTCTGCGTAAAAGCAATAAAATAATATTCAACTTAATATAAATGCGTAAAAATTATATATCAAAAGAACTAAAATTTACTCTGTTTAAAACGAAAGAGAAAACAAAATGACGTAATAACCTAATTTATATTTAATGCAACAACCTACACGCGGGTAGGTGGCGTCACAGCCTAAATAAAAAGTAAACGCAAACCCACAGTTTTCAACATATCTCAATAAAAATGTTCACACCTTCCTAATTTGACAAAACAAAGAATATAGAAAACGTCCGAAACCAAAATTTTGACATATATACGAGGCTTTTAAAATAACGCAAACCCACAATTTTCATCATATCTCAACAAAACTTTATACAACTTCCTAGTTTAACAAGATGAATGGACTACGTCCGAAATCAAAATTTTGTTCCATATATACGAGGGCTGGACAAAATAAAGTAAATCTCTACTTTTCAACAAAAAGTTGCACAACTCCTTAATTTGACAACGTGAAGAATATATAGACTACGACCGAAACCAAATTTTGATCCATATATACGAGGATTGGTCAAAATAACGCAAATCCACAGTTTTCAACATAGCTCAATAAAAATTTTCACACCTTTCTAATTTTACAAGACGAAGATAATAGACTACGTCCGAAACCAAAATTTTGACTCATATATATGGGGGTTGGTCAAAATAACGTAAATCCACACTTCTCAACATATCTCAACAAAACTTTCTTTATTTGACAACACGAAGAACATAGACTGTGTACAAACCTAGAATTTTGACCCAGATGTATATGTACGAGGGTTGGTCAAAATAACGCAAATCCACACTTTTCAACATATCTCAACAAGACTTCACACACATTCCTAATTTGACAAGACAAAGCACATAAACTACGTCTGAATCCAACTTCGACTCATATATAATTTTGACTTTTCGTAGCATGAAAAGAATAGTAAAATGGTAGTTACTCGCTAGATGGATGGCCTCGTGGTAGAGTGACTAGCGTGAGGAGCTACTAGCGATGAGTACGGAAAGTTCCAGTTTTAAATCCCGCTTTAGACGCGTGGAAAATTTACAAACTCATTCCTCTATTTTGGTAAAATACAAAACGTGGTTTTCAGCCTTTGAACAGATGAGTAAATACAGCACTACAAAAAATTTGCTCATCGTCTACTTGAAGGCTACATTGATTCTAAACTTCGAAAAACCCGTTGAACGGGCGGACATTTAGGTACATGTACAACGTTAAAATTAGGTAACAGGACAAACTAATGTTGAATCCATCATTTTTCAACGTTTGTGTGCAACTGGTGTTTTGGGCTGCCATCGTCTTGGATTCCAAACTTAACAATTTAAAACTCGGAATTAAACTTAGCACCCACTGAACTTCAGATTTTTAATTACATGAGGATTATCATATCCGATTCTCATTTTAATGAAATTTCAAATCAGGCGCTTTCAGGGGGTGGTTCGATTCCTTGTGCAAAAATGTTAAAATTAGAAGTGATCGCGGCAATCCGAAATGTGATAAATTGTTAAAAATCATCAGATTTTGTGAAATTCCATATGTGTAAATTCCAAAGGACGCTGCTTGCGTATCCGAATCCAAAAATGTTGAATTTTGAAATCTAACATGGCGGCAGCGTTGAATTATTTTTATAATTTTTTATATCAAGGCATTTTTCAAAGCTGCTGAGTTCGATTCCAAGGGAAGCAACGTTAAATATTTAAATCCAAGATGATGGCAGCTCGAAATTTCGTATTAAAAACATCATCTGATTTTCTTAAAGGTCTCGGTAATAGCACAGAATATTTCGGCCAACGTTGATTTTTCGTTGTGCATGGTTGAAAAACGGTTGGCACAACTATATGATGTGGCCCATTTTCAAACCAACATATCAAAATTTCCTCACTGCATATCAAAATTTTTCAGCTTTGGTCGATTGGAAAACTGCAACAAAATGATTAAACGAAAATTTGTTGCTGGCCCAACGTTGTAAACAAACATTTTTTACGTAACCCTTTATTAACTGATGTCACTAACTAACTTAATAACCATTGTCTACTGCTGATGACGGGTGAAGCCAAAAATTTATACAGTGTTGTGTGTGTAAATGTGTACGTGATTTTCGCCAAGATATTACGTTAGTATAAATCCTTTCCTTTCCATTAACATTTCACGTATTATATTGTCTGTCTGGCCTCCTCCTATCACTAACACAAAGAAAAGCCGGAAAGGCATATTAAGGTAAATGTAATAACAAGAAAGAGATATATTTACAACTCTAGTTCCATGGGCAAACATGCACACTTAAACACTAATATGTTAAGTACTTGCGAAATTTCAGGTACTTTTTTTTTTCACACATAATAGAAAGTAAATGAAAGTTCTAATTTACGTATTAGAACAGGAATCCACCATGTTGCTTCCTTGTTTTGACTTCTGCAGTCTATACGTATTAGGAAATGTAATAAAATTAGTGACCAAGGGCATGTGGAGGTTAGGTAAGTCAGGTACGGTGTTTTTTTGTTTTGTTTTTTTCACACTCGATTAACTCGTGTTTTTTCAAGCTTTCGAAGATAGGACTTCCTGTGTTTAGAAGATAGTTGATTTTGGTGGTTTTCATGTGAGATCACGAGTGGCGGGATCACTGCAAGCAAAGAAGCATTTTGTAAGTGCGATGTCGTACGTAGTTGATGTGCATGGTGTATTGATACCAAATGGCCCGTGTTACGAGTGCGCGCCTAGTGACTACGAGATTATAGAAATTTGTGCGATTCTTTATTTTGGAGAGAGAACCTTGTATTACACTGCCAGAAGAAACATGTATCTGGGAAATCTATGAAGAGAAAGCCAGAGATTGTGAAACTTTATCCTCTGCTTCCTTAAGGTAACGTTAATTTTTGTTTCGAAACTAGGTTTTAAAATCATGTGAAGTTCTGTGATGCAGCACTCGGAACTCCTGAAAATACTATGTTTTGCTTGCTATAGCAATGAAAGAGCCTTGCTATAGCAATGAACAAAATACGTGCAAAAAAAATCTGAAGTTGAATTTGTCATGTTATTGTCACATCACAACTTCCACTTTATTTTCTTTCTTTCTATTTTGCACGCATGTTAGTGTCTTTCATGGCTATAGGAAGCAAAACATAGCATTTTTAGCAGTTCCGAGTGCTCTATGCCAGAAGGACCTCGTAAAGAATTACCATATTGAGTAACATTGGAATGATTCGTCATCGTTTTTAGGTGTAGTTAAGTAAACAGTCGTTGCTATATACTACGAGATAGGACAAGTTATAAACTATGTACACCGATGTCTTTTTATGTTCATCGTATATAAATGAAGACTGCGAATAAATAACGATATAAATGAAAAGCGCCACTAGCTCTTCTAACTAAATATATATTATCAACTAATCTAAATTATATAGCATCAACATAGATGTGGATGCTTGGGACATCTAAAATCCAAGAATGGATAGGAAAGTGCATAACCCTTGCACTTCGAAGTAGTTTATGGCTTCATAGAACCTGTCTTCATGGAAGATGTACTCGATAATTGCAAAACATCGTTGTCAACAACCCTTATTGGGGCGGAGCTACAGAAGTCATCTATACAGTCGTCGATTGATTGATTATTTGTTAGGAAGAAAGATGTATTTAAAACTATATTCATTTCCTTTTTCATTAATTGTTTGAGCCAAAAGTCTATCTTCCGTATAGGTATCAGCTCGCAGTTTATGATCAGCATCGTTACTAACTTGTTTATAATCACTCACCCTTGTACACGCTGTTGCATCTTTTGGTCCAGGATGAATATCATTCAACGGCATGCAACCCCCGCATCCGGGCCACACTGACCCTTATCGATGTCTGCCTTGAATTACTTGTACAGAATCTCCTTGCCTATCAAGCGAGAATCCGATTTAACTCTTTTGGAGGAACTGTTTAATTTATTATTTAAAGACAGTTCATCTCCTTCGTTTATTTCAATGTCAGATTCTTGAAATTTATACCTTTTGCTGAACCAGTCGAAATCACCAACGCTTGAATCAGCCATCATGTCACTGTGATCACCAACCAGTCAATAATGAGATTATTTACGTGAGATGATTAACTATCCGAATAAGTTTACACAATATTCACACAACACTTCACCACCTCATTTCTTTCCACTACAAATCCTTAAATCACACTACTATACTAGATCCTATTATTTGAAAAAGGCTTAAAATACGCGTTTCCACACAGAAAACCATCCATTAATGACTTAATCTGTGCGTTGAAAGGGCAGTAGATTTGCTACTAAACACTACTCGTAAAAATAGGTTCAGAAATTCAGGTTCAGACTGCCTTTGCAGTTTGAGTTGCACTGTTAATAGAACCTGTGGTACAAAGACAAGTGCAACAACTTTCTTAACAACTTGCGAAAGCAGTTTAAGAACTTGTTGAGAAACAATAAATTGTGGCTCATTAAAGCTCACAAAGGAAAGAAATACATAATTCTGACCCAGGAATACTATAGACAGAACTTGCAACGAAAAATCTCTGGGCAACACTCAATAAGTACCCTATTAACAATATAAATACAAAACACGTACATAGATAAAAGGCTGGCCTATTTTCGGTAATAGTTTGTAAAATCAATTTATAATTTCTGTACCATCAATTCCCATTCTATATGGCTTACCAAAAAATCAATGAAAAGGATGTACCATTTAGATTGATTCTTTCCGGTAGACTACACCCAACCTGTAAGCTAGCCAAATGGTTGGCAAACCTATTGGGTAAACGTAGGAACCAATTTAAATACACAGTATAAAATTCCACAGAAGTCAAAGAACATGTTACTTCATTTGTTAACTCAGATTAAAAATGGCTTCCATGGATATCGTAGATCCATACTGACAGGTCTCGCAGAATCGTGCACAAAAACCTTTCTACGCAGAAATGAATACACAGAATTTGAAATATAAAAAATTATGCAATTACTCAGTTCTTTCCTACATAATAACGAGTCCTATTTGAAGGCCATTTTTATAAACAAAACAGTGGCTTAGCTATGGGAACCCGTGCCCTCTGTACTATCAGATATAATCATGAATCATTTCGAATGTGAAATTTTAAATAATCCGGAGTTAAAAGAAATCAAATATTACCGTTATATTGTTCACACGTTAATTCTTTATAGGAAAGACAAACAAATAGAATTACTTCTTGTACAGCTGAACAGTATTAACAGGAACATAAGTTTGCAAAAGAACTAGAAACATTCAGTTCCTTAGAGTTACAAATATACAGACAAAATAATAAATTTCAAACTACAGTATATTGGAAATCTACCTCTGGAGAACAATATATACACGCTAAATCAGGCGTATACCAATGAACTATAATATTTGGCTTAATTTCTTTTTACGTGCCCTCAACCTTTGCACAGAAAAAAGGATTTAAACATAGAAGTTCACTACATAATAGGATTAGAACAACAAAATAGATACAATACATACATATTGTTGAAATAGTACCAGCGCGCACAATCGAAACATTATAAAAGTAGAAAAACAAAATGTGAAGAGAAGAAAGAAAATAAAACATGGATAGGTTTGACCTTGTACCATCCAGTTACCAATAGACTGAAAACATCATTGTCAAAAATAAATGGAAACCCGCCCTAAAACCCACGAAAACATTAAATAAAAATTTCATCCAGTTTAGAAGTTAATATGTTCCAAAAAACACAGGTTGTGGATTTTTGGTCTCATTCATTTTGTCGACAGGTACGTTTCGTCGACAATTCACTTTGTCGACAAGTACGTTTCGTCGACAGATCACTTTGTCGACAGCTCATTTTATCGGCAGGTACGTTTCGTCGACAACCCATTTTGTCCACAGGTACGTTTCGTCGACAGATCACTTTGTCGACAGATACGTTTCGTCGACAGTTCATTTTGTGCACAGGTAAGTTTTCTCCAGTAATAATTTTGTCAATATATAAGTCCATTAACACCTAAGATTTTAGACTATTCATTTTTCCTACAGCTAACTTGCGTCACAGGTTTGTAACGGGAAATTAAATTTATATTCATGTCGCAACGTAATCACCAAACTAACTGAATATGTAATTTTCCTATTTCATATACGTTTTACTCCTTTTCTCAGTTTCGTATTTTACAGTATCGGGAGAAAACGAGGAATGTCCAATTCTAGCAATTTTGTGCCGCATAGCTCATTCTGTTGGGGAAAATTAGAACTACAAAACTGTCAAAGAACGAAGAAAAACACTTCTAAATGACCACAGGACACAATATTACCTTTGTCAAACGATTAAGGTATTCAAACTTGATTTTCTCAATAAACCTGTTTTGTGACATTTCTTGTTTTCTCCCGTTACTCTTCAAGTATTGTGTAAACTGCGTACGTGGTCAATAGATGAACAATGTCACTGTTAAATAGGAAATCAAGTCATCGTTTCTCTTTGTTATTATTTTGACAAGTTTTGACTCAATTCTTTAGAAAATATTTAGCTGTATTCTCCTGAGCAAATTAAAATTTACATTCTCAAGTCTTGTTTCTCTTTCAAAAGTATAAATTAAAAAAGTGCTGGAAGTGTAATAAAGGATCCTGGTCTTGTAAACCAATTATATGCAGTAAATATTTTGTCACACAATAGTTTTAGTTTGTTATGGGGTATCATGAGCAACAAATTTACTAAATAAAAATAACAAAAATATTGCTCGATGTTAGAAATACAATTTATTATTTAACTGCGTATTAAATACACTCTGTTTAAACACAACACAACGTTTCGACTACGTCTGTAGCCTTTATCAAGTGTACTGTCAACCGAATTTTTTTTTTTAAATATGTGAATACTTTTTGTTGCTAGACCATATTTATTTGTTTGATAAGAACGTTTTTTTAGGTAGATTTCGAAGAAAAATATACACATCAAAACTGGATAACAACAGACTGCTGTAGCGCGTAGATATCCGGAACTTGAAATAATAATAACTGTATAGCGTGTAAGTCCAAGGTGGGATCGTGGGTCGAAATGTGTTGAAAATGCACAGTAAAAGGGGAGCTTAGAGGGGAGTAAAAGGCCAGGTTTTATTTTCGCGCTCAAACCGTGAATAAAGGCATTCTCCCACAGACGGCGTGTTGAGTTGCTGGGAATAAAATGTGGATTATGGCATCCAAGAAAGATACATCAAAATTGGTATTGTGAGACTCGGTGTGCAAGGAAACTGGGGCACCCAGTTTGTTGATAGTACAGAAGTGACGATGGTTATTAATTCGAATGTTAAGACCACAGCTTGTTTCCCCCACATAAAAGGCATCACAGAACTTGCAGGTTAGGATGTATATAACATTAGGGGAGTGGCATGTACCCTTGGAATTGAGGGTGTACCGACCACTAGCAGTATTGATAGTGATTGTGGGAGAAGTGATGAAAATGGAGCAGACCTTACATCTGGGTCTCTGGCATGTCTGTGCGCCGGTTTGGTGTGGTGGCAAGGAGGGATTCGTATGGACCAAGATGTTTCTAAGATTAGGTGGATGTTGAAAAACTAATCTAGGTTTGGTGGGGAATATTGATCTTGTGTCTGGGTCAGATTGGAGAATGTGGAAATTCGAGTGTAGGATTTGTTTGACCTTGGTTGGTTCAGGATGGAACTGGGTGATTAGAGCCGCTGGGTTGAGTGTGTGAGGATGCACGGCGGATCTGTTTGGTTAGAAGGGTAGCCCCGGTTGACTAGTGCCTCCTGGAGGGTGGAATTCAAGCGTTGTCCTCTGAGGGCAAGGGAGAAAGGAATCGCTTTCTTGGTGTGGTAAGATGGGAACTTGAAAAGTGTAAATACTGCATATGGTTGGTGGGTTTTATGTGAACGGAAGTGGTCAGAGTGTTGTTTTCTAAGGTGATGTCCACGTCAACGAATGTGACTCTTTTGTCGGAAATGGACCAGGTGAACTGGACAACACGGAATTGGTTCAGTTGTTCTAGGAATGTCTTGAGACTGGTTTCACCGTGAGTCCATAGCATCATATATCGTCCAAGAATCTTACCCACAGTAGAGGGGTCAAAGGTTGGGTTTGCAGGAAATCATGTTCGAGTTTGCCCGTAAACAGATTAGCATAATAAGGGTCCATTCTCGTACCCATGGCTGTGCCTCGGATCTGAAGGTAGTGTTTATCGTCAAAGGTGAAGTTGTTACCTGTGAGAACTAGGTTGGCCAGGTTAAGAAGGAAAGCTGTTGTTGGGCTATGAGGTTTAGGTCTCTGGTTAAGGAAGAATTCAATAGCTGCTAGGCCATGGGCATGAGGAATGTTGGTATATAAGGAAGTAACATCTATGGTGCAAAGCAGTATGTAAGGAAGAAAAAGGCGGTAATTTACGAATGATTTCTAAGAAGTGGTAGGTGTCGCGTATTCTATTATGCCAATTTGACTCAATGTAATCCCGCATAAATCCTTTTCTCTCGTCTACGTTTGTGTATTCTTAACTATACCAAATTATTTGCTCATGCTAGCTTTTTGCGCTCGTGCTTGAATTTAGGCCTTACTCCTAAAGGACTGACTGCCAAAATTCCGCTCCGCCATAACACCAGTACACCGCCCGTTTCTCATACCGCTTTACAGATCTTTTGCAGTTAAAGTAACACTCAATATGCATTCCCTACACTTGCAGCGTGCAAGTAACATGTTGACCAACATACAGCCTCTCATACATGTTGACCTCCCATGATTGACATAATAGAATTTGCACCGTTTGGACCCAGATCCGTTATCTACACTCCTCCATGAACCAGAAACACGTGAATAAGTTATCCCTCCTCTGTCGCCGTGCTTTTCAAACCGGATGTGCCCTGCCTCTTCCTCTCCCACACAAAAAGCACCAAGTTACCTTACTTGCAGAACCACAATTACCGTTACATACTCGCATAACTCAACCACTCGGTAATAATAAACAATCTGCACTCACTACCCAGTCCTCAGAAATTCCGGACCGCTCGGGAAATTCCACTGCTACCTCCATCGTAAACCTATCCAGCCACAACCTTACTCAATCTGAAGCTGACATCCTCTCTAAAGGACGTACTTTATCCTCTTCCAAGCCGTACATACACTTCCTGGTGTTAAAAGATATCCTTTCCCGCGGACTAAGATGGCGCTAGTTTTGGGCCAAAAATCCATCTGTTCCAGACACACCTCCCAATAAGCTCCATACTAGCCTTGAGCGCTTCCGCCCTCGCTCAAACATGGACCCACCTCCACTTCCTAGCAACCATCCCCTAGAACGTTACATCTCCTCCATTATCTCTAACAGCACCAATAGTGAGTTCTCACATCAGATGGCCAATTCAAACTAATATAACCCATAACAAACGCAAAGCCCTTGTAGCGCTACGCGAGAACCATGACATAATGGTTCTCTCAGCGGATAAGGGGTCCACTACAGTAGTCTTAGACAAGGCTGACTACCTCCAGGAAGCTTACCGCCAACTATCCGATCCCAATACCTACAAGCGCACCACCACAGACCTAACCTACACCCACAAACAGAAAATTTCCGATTTCATTAGTGCTAATGGCCCTCGTGAAGGCATATCTGAAATGTCCATAAAATACCTAATCCTGGACAGTCCACGTACCCCAACCTTTTACCTATTACCGAAGATAAACAAACCAGGTAACCCAGGCAGACCCATTGTAGCGAGCTATAATTACCCTACTGAACGCATTTCAGCTCTCGTTGACTCCTCCTTCCTTCAACCATATGTTCAAGCGCTGCCTGCCTACATACGCGACACCTACCACTTCGTAGAAATCATCCGTAAATTACCTGCTCTTCCTCCTGACATACTGCTTTGCACCATAGATGTTACTTCCTTATATACCAACATTCCTCATGCCCATGGCCTAGCAGCTATGGAATTCTTCCTTAACCAGAGACCTAAACCTCATAGCCCAACAACAGCTTTCCTTCTTAACTCGCCAACCTAGTTCTCACATGTAACAACTTCACCTTTAACGACAAACACTACCTTCAGATCCGAGGCACAGCCATGGGTACGAGAATGGACCCTTCTTATGCTAATCTGTTTATGGGCAAACTCGAACATGATTTCCCTCAAACTCAACCTTTGACCCCTCTACTGTGGGTAAGATTCTTGGGCGATATAATGATGCTTTGGGCTCATGGTGAAACCAGTCTCAAGACATTCCTAGAACAACTGAACCAATTCCGTGTTGTCCAGTTCATCTGGTCCATTTCCGACAAAAGAGTCACATTCCTTGACGTGGACATCACCTTAGAAAACAACACTCAGACCACTTCCGTTCACATAAAACCCACCAACCATATGCAGTATTTACACTTTTCAAGTTCCCATCCTTACCACACCAAGAAAGCGATTCCTTTCTCCCTTGCCCTCAGAGGACAACGCTTGAATTCCACCACCTCTGCTGCTGAAACTTATAACCAACGCCTCCAGGAGGCTCTAGTCAACCGAGGCTACCCTTCTAACGTTGTAACCAAACAGATCCGCCGTGCATCCTCACACACTCAACCCACCGGCTCTAATCACCCAGTTCCATCCTAAACTAACCAAGGTCAAACAAATCCTACACTCGAATTTCCACATTCTCCAATCTGACTCGGACACAAGATCAATATGCCCCAGCAAACCTAGATTAATTTTTCAACATCCACCTAATCTTAGGAATATCTTGGTCCGTACGAATCCCTCCTTACCACCACACCAAACCGGCGCACAGACATGCCAGAGACCCAGATGTAAGGTCTGCTCCATTTTCATCACTTCTCCCACAATCACTATCAATACTGCTAATGGTCGGTACACCCTCAATCCCAATTGTACATGCCACTCCCCTAACATACATCCTAACCTACAGGTTCTGTGATGCTTTTTATGTGCGGGAAACAAGTTGTGGTCTTAACATTCGAATTAATAACCATCGTCACTTCTGTACTATCAACAAACCGGGTGCCCCAGTTTCCTTGCACACCGAGTCTCACAATACCAATTTTGATCTATCTTCCTTGGTTGCCATAATCCATATTATATATATATATATATATATATATATATATATATATATATATACACGCTAGCGGCCATAATTTTGAAGATATTTGAACCAAAATTTTATATGTTGTTTCTAGGTTTAATACCTCGGTTGAGTTCGTTAATGAGCAAAATCGGTCGCCATCTTGGATCCAAAATTGCCGCCGAACCCATTGTTGTATAGAATACACAGCGTAAAGCGCTGGGGCTATTGAAATCAAATTTGGCATGAAGGTAAAACATCACTGTTTGATTACGAAAATGTTACATAATGAATTCAAGGACGCGATCTTGGATCCAAAATGGCGGAAGCAAGAAATCTGTTTTCCATATCGTTTGAGCTAGTGATAAGAAATTTGGCATAAAGGTGTATTGTCACTAGTAGTTCAAGAAAATATTACGAAATGTTGAAAAAGTCGCCATCTTGGATCGAAAATGGCCGCCGAACCCATTGTATAGAATACACAGCCTAAACGGCTGCAGAAAGAAATATCAAATTTGGTAACACGGTGCATTATCACCTGTATGTTATTAAAATATTACATGATGTATCCAAAGACGCCATCTTGGATCCAAAATGGCGGACTTAAAAAACTTTTTCCAAACCATTTGAAGTAGAGAAGCGAAATTTGGCATAATGGTGCATTATGTCGAGTAGTTTAGGGAAATATTACAACATTTAGGAAAAGTCGCCATCTTGGATCCAAAATGGCCGCCCAAAATCCCATTTTGCACAGCGTTTGAGCTTGATAAATAAAATTTTACTTGAAGGTGTACCGTCACAATTGGATCACGACAATATAAAAAAAACTTTCAAAAAGTCGTCAACTTTTATCCAAAATGGCCGCCCCAAAAGCCCAATTTCCAAATCATTGAAAGTAGAGAAGCGAAATTTTCTTTGAAGGTGTATGGCCAAGAGTAGGTTACAATAAATGGGGCGAACCTTCCCTTTTGGGGCGCAGCCTCCGTGGGAAGGTGCAGATGGACACCATGGTGGTGTAGTGCTGCAGGGAGATTTTGGTTAAGACAAGGGAGGCGCATCCTCTCAAAAGCACTGAATTTGGGGGCGAACCCCCTACGGGGATCTGGGGGG